>CABHPQ010155628.1:0-38240 GCA_902168405.1 Peromyscus aztecus | reverse complement strand
TTGCTCTGATAACAGGTTGCTCACCTGTTGTTTTTTACCAGTGGATTAGTTTCAAATAAGCATAATTGCAGCTAATTCAACTCCAAAAAAACGAAAAGGTGGTAATGGTAGAGCTGTTTATGCTTTTCTTGCATGGCTCAGATGAAGTAATGCACTGGCAAGGAAATTCGTGGGACTCTTTAAAATTAAAAGTAACAAATTCCAAGCTGCAGACTTACCTTAACTGAATGAGTAACTTTGTTGGTGACCCGAGAAATGTGCAGAAATCCAGGTGTAGGTGCACAAACCTGCAATTATAGCACTGAGAAGGTAGCGACAAGAAACCCACTACAAATTTGAGGGCACATCACTCTACATGATGAGTTCAGTCCAGCTAGGGGTACATAGGGAGATAGATACTGCCTTAGGAAGCAAAGAAGAAAGGAAGGCATGAAGGAAGGGAGGGGTGGAGGGAAGAAAGTAACATAAAAGGAAACAAAAAGGGAAGAAGAGGAAAAAGAAAAAAGGAAAGAAAAGAGAGCAAGAGCTGAAATGAATGGGCCTCGCATACAAGGACATTATAAACTTCCCCAGTCTTATAACTTGTCCCAGTACTGACGGCATTCTCATGGATTGACTCTATGGCCCTGTTCATGTGTCTAAAATTATGACAAGCAGAAAAGAGATATGAAGTTCAGAACCTGGTGAGAAATACTTTCTTCTCTTGGCTCATACTAGAAAAAAAAATATTCACTGGTGCTGTGGAATGTTCTGTATGGCAAATGTGTTGCTAATAAAACACTGATTGGCCTGTGGCTAGGCAGGAAGTATAGGCGGGACTAACAGAGAGAATTAAAAGAACAAGAAGGCAGAGGGAGGCTCGGCCAGCCGCCACCAGGACAAGCAGCTTGTAAAGATGCCAGTAAGCCACGAGTCATGTGGCAAGGTATAGATTTATAGAAATGGATTGATATAAGATATAAGGACAGTTAGCAAGAAGCCTGCCACGGCCATACAGTTTGTAAGCAATGTAAGTCTCTGTGTTTACTTGGTTGGGTCTGAGAGGCTGTGGGACTGGCAGGTGAAAGAGATTTATCCTGACCGTGGGCCAGGCAGGAAAACTCTAGCAACACACTGGGGCTCTTTTTAGGCATGGGCCACATACACTATAACCTCAATGTCAATAGGGCTCAGCATTCAGCAGCTACTCCATGGCTTTTATCTGGAGTCAGGAAGAAATGGCTTCCTAAGGGATGGATGATCCTGGAAGAAAAACAGGTTTAGAGAGCCCAGAGCTAAAATATCTACTGGAGAAACAAGATCAACTCTTGTCCATGTGTTGTCTCTTTATAATAATCAATGCATCTATCTGAACACTTCCATCTATAAAATGAGAATACTAATATGTGCTTTACTAGGATCTTTGAGGATTAAAATGGATAACTTATGGGTAAAGATGTTGAATAAAACATAGTGTGTTTTCAAATTATGGTAAGGTGATGTCATTGATTGCAGTGTATTAATTATAGAGCATTTCCAAGAATATAGGTATTTTTATTAGCTTTTTAAGTGGTTAAAAAGAGTAATTCTATTCAGTGGGTAGTTTCTCAAAGCTTTCAGTCAAATCCACCATATAAGCAAGAATTAAAAATTAAACAAATAAGGAAAGAGCCTTGGCTGAAGGTGGCACTTTTTCCTATCAGTTCTCTCTTTGGAGCAGTTGTTCTCTGCTGAGAGCGATACACACAGTTCTGTTTAGAGAGGTGCTAGCTCTGAACTGTTCTCTCCTTTTATTCTCAGAAATCAAAAATGATCCAGCATAAAGCACTCGCAGCTGTGTTGGGGAATGTGCTAGTCATGCCTCGGCAATTTATGGCCAATTTTCCATTAATAATAGAGAATGAAGAGTGGTTCAATCACTTCACAATCTAAATACTTGCTCTTAAGAAAGGGGGGAGAGAGTACAATAGCCTTATTCTGTTTCTGAAAGAGCATTAATTCAATATTGTGCATCTTTGAGGAAAAACATTTGGATGGCTCTAAGTGGTAGGAAGTTAGATTGATCAAGAAAATATTCATAAAGGTCTGTATTTTCAGTATTACCTGGAGTCCATAGACAGAGTGAGAGGCAGACCTGAAACCCATGATGCAACAGAGGGAAAGTGAAGGGGGGAAAGGGGAGAGCCAGGGAAAAAGAAGGAGAACTGGGTTTCTAGAGCTTGAGTGGGAGTCTCAGAAAAGTGATGTCCTATAGCAGGTTTCCTTTTGGGCCACCAACCAGCTCCCAAGTCATGACACAGAGACTTATTATTAGTATGAATGCTTGGCCTTATCTTATGCTTGTCCCACTAGCTTTCATAACTTAAATTACCCTGTTTGTCTTCATCTAGGCTTTGCCTCCGAGCTTTTTACATTTCTTTCATTCTGTATGTTCTACACCATGTATGTCTGGGTGGCCCCGGGCTTCTCCCTCTCTTTCTCCCTTGTTCTATTCTCCTCAAGCCTAGATTCCTCCTCCTACTTCTGTCTGCCTGCCTGCCAGCCCCACCTAACCCTCCTCTGCCTCACTATTGGCCATTCAGCTTTTTATCAGACCAATCAGGTGCCTTAGGCAGGCAAAGCAACACATCTTTACATCATTAAACAAATGCAGCATAAAAAAATGTAACACCCCTTTACATAGTTAAAATATTACACAACATAAACAAATGTAACACATCTTTGCATAGTTAAAGTAATATTCCACAACAGTGCATTCTTTGCAGTAAGAACCCCAAACTACAAATGACTAGAGGTTCAAGGTGAATACAAGTTGGAAATGAGGATAGGAAATAAAAAATGCCAGCAATCCAGTGTGGCCTATAGGTGGAAGTTTTCCTGTGTTCTGCAGTTGCTCGGTCCCAAATAAACACATAGAGGCTTATATTAATTACAAACTGTTTGGTCTGTAGCTCAGGCTTTTGCTAGCTAGCTCTGACATTTTAAATTAACCCATTTCTATTCATCTATTTTGTCACGTGGCCATAGCATTACCAGTCTGATAGTATCTTGTTCCTTGGGCAGCTGGATAGTATCCGCTCCAGCTCCAGCTTTCTTCTCCTTGTCTCTCTGCTTGGATTCCAAGCCTGGCTCTATTTTGCCTTGCCATAGGCCATAGCAGCTTCTTTATTAACCAATAGTAGCAACACATATTCACAGCATACAGAAAGGTCATCCCACAGCAGTGGCCAGCTTTTAAATTCAGATAATGTTAAAGACACATTACAAACTTTTGTTCTAGCTAGAAGCTTGTAATACTTTCCTAGGATGTGCCATGCTAAGGCTGTCAAAGCAGAAGCAAAGACAGGTGTCTAAACATAAGGATAGAAATCGCTTAACAGTATGGAGAGGAAGAGACAGAGCTAGAGTCCCCTTGGTGGTGGAACATGTCTTATGTAGCTTCTACTTAATGCACTGTCTTAGTTACTTTCTACTTCCATGACAAAGTGCAATGACCAAGGCAACTCACAGAAGAGTTTATTGTGGTTTTAGAGTTTCAGAAGTTGAGTCTTTGACCATCAATGGTGGGGGACATGGCAGCAGGCACGCAGGCTTCGTACTGGAGCAGTAGCTGAGAGTTCACATCTTGATCCATGAGCAGGAGGTAGAGAGAAATATAACTAGCAGTGGCATGGACTTTTAAACTCTCAAAGCCCATCCCCAGTGACACATCTCTTCCAGCAAGGCTATACCTCCTAATCTTTCCCAAACAGTCCCACCTACTTGGCACCAAGTATTCCACTACATGAGCCTATTGGGCTCATTCTCATTCAAACCACTATATTCAGTAGCCCATCAATTCTCTCAGAGCTCTGTACTTAACATTCCAATGGAATGTTAAATATATCTTACATTGGGTTTCCTCAAGAAGACAACTACCGTCAAGGATCATAGTGGACGGTTTGGGGTTTGCTTTGGTTTGTTTTCCTAGGAAAGCAGTCCTAGGAAGACACAGGAGGAAATGGAGAAGGAAGCCACCAAAGAACTGTTACTGAGTGGGTGACTATAAGAAGTCAGGGGACTAAGTAGATAGTTTTCAAAGGCAGAAAGCTGGAGTATTTCTCCATCTGTACTTAACTGTCATGAATGTCTTTCCTTGTGGGTAGGTCAGGGTATGCTAAATACTACAGCATTTCCAGACTTTGCTCAGGTAGAGAGGCATGGGCACTTGAGGAAGGATGATACCAAAACTGTGCATGTGGCATCCAGAGTAAGCCAATAAGTTAGTGTTGGGTGTGAGTATAGTCAAAATCTACTGCAGTACCTTAAAAATCCCACTCCTCAGCCCAAAGCTTTTGTCTAGTACCCCAGCAGGCTCATTTCTGCCCCAATTCAGCCACGTTTACTAGGAATCAGTTGCAATTACTACCTAATTTATTAGAGTTCTAATTGTCATTATACAAGCAGCCAGGTGTTATGTAAATTGGATTCATGTAAATCAATGAAATATGAGTTTGTGAAGAAAAATGTTTCAATGAGAACTAACTGAGTATTTCCAAAAGCTTTTATGAAAGCAGGTCAATAGAAACACACAGAATGAGGTGTGCCTCAGAAAGTGTTAGGGAAACTGAGCAACTATAGAAACTTATTCAAGTAGCTTGCTTCAAAAGTCACATTAATTCTGCCTCAGCATAAAGAATCTGAAGTCGGAAATCTTAAGGGATGCATTAGGGGTGTGATTTATTAGGAGAGACAACATATCAGGCCAATTAACAGACCCAGAGACAGAGAAAAGACATTGCTTTACATCAAAGATTGGCAAATGAATGTCGATTGATATGTTTTAAGTTAAATAAAGGTGTTTAAGGCATGAATGAATCATCTTTATTATCACTTGCTTTAAATATATCTTTTCAATTAATCAACCAACTACCAGCCTTGTGTTTGTTGCATGACACTTACTTCAATTCCACCTCTCTATAGAATTTTGAGAAAATAGTTTGGGAGGGTTGTAGGTGAGTTTCCCCGGAAAAAGTGAAATACAAGGAGGAAACACTTCCATGAAATGGCGGAAACTGGGATTAAAGATCCCAAAGGTGAGACTTTGTAGGGCCAAGGAGATGGATTGATAAGCTGGGTGAGGTAGCATGTATCTATAATTCCAGCATTCCTATAGCTGGAGAGATAGAAGACAGACACAGGAAAAACACAGACAAGCAAACCTGGAGTATACAGATCAGTGGCAGAAACAAGAGAGAACCTGCCTCAACAAGGTGGAAGGCAAGAAGCAACTCCTGAAAGTTGTCCTCTGACCTCCATGTGCACATGGGGGCATGCATAATGGCATGCACTCACTTGTGTACTCCCACGCCACATGCACTAGTAATAAATAAATAATAAATAAATATTTTTAAAGGTTAAGGCTTTACTATGGCACCTACTTGACTCAATCATGAGGAATAACAAACAAAAAAAGATAAATAACAAAATTAAATGAAGATTTAGGAAGGTAAATATTCAAGTTTGCTTGTTGCATCTTGGTTAAGCACTGTAGCACAGTTTCAAGACTGGCTATACAACTTCAGGATAAAAAAGGAAAGACCCCCCAAACTTAACTGATCCTTATAATAAAGCTTAGAGACAAGACCAATGCTGTTTAAATTCCAGACTGCTTGGAGTTCCATATTCTTGTCATTTAACACCAAACTCAGTTTATATGATGCTCTGGCTACTTGACACTTGTCACTTTAGAGAGACTCATCTGGTTCTTCATGTTAGTATAATTCATAAGCTGGATACCACCAGTTTTGCAGCTCAAAAACCATACAGTGTTCTGACTGCAGACCAGAATGTTATAGGGATTTGAAACAAGCCTTAAAAGATTTGGTTGCATATATATAGTGTTTGAAATGTTCAAAACAAGGTAACCATAGAGAGGGCTCTTTCTCCATGACCTAAAGTCATCCATTGAGTGAGTAAATGAAATTACAAATGAATACGGCTATGTTTCTGAGCTTGCATGCATAAAAAAGAGAGTTTCCAGTAAGCTGAAAACTTTCTTTGACTTACTTTGCATGTAATTCCAGAAATAATTAAAGCTAGCCTATAAAGTAAAATGAAATTCAGTAAAAGACCAGAAACATCTGTGATGGTAACTTCTTAGAAATAGCAAAGACCTTACAGAATTTAGTTTTAAATATCAATTAATTTATTAAAACACAAAATGGAAGCACAGAGTCTCCTTTCTCCTTTTAGTGGTGTAGGCCTGCCCCAATGCAGACCCCTGGGGCAAAAGTACCAACAAAAGCTTGCCCAGCCAGGCTGGTGGGCTATCCTCTCTAGGTCCTGCCTAAGTCTCCTTCACTCTGTGGGAGGTCCCACATGCACTGGAAACCAGCTTGCCTTCCAAACTGCCCTCCACACATGCTTCCAGTGTAGTACTTCATCATCATTAGGCTCTAGGAAGTTCTTACTAACTGTGGGTTTGCACTCCAGGTGAGACAGAATCTATTTGGGCTGAAAACTCTAGACCTTGGAAGTATGACAAGCAACATGTGACATCTTCATCTTTAGAATCTGTGTGCTGATGAGGTATGCTAGAAACACAGATAGACATGTATGTGTCTTTCCATCGTGTTGGGATTTGTGAATTAAATAAAATCAGAAGCCATCTCAGTTTTGTTAGCTTTAATTCACCAGGTCCTATGAATTTCACTTTGTAGACTTGGCCATGGGTAATCATAGGTTGTTTCAGTCCAGTCTTAATTATTAATGTTAATTCTCCTATATTTTCTACAAATCTATATAGTACAGAATGTCTGTTAAATGACTGCCAAGTTCTAAGAAGTCTTATTGAAGACAAGCACATAAAACTGATACATATGGGGAGAGATCCCCTGAAGGTGTTTGTATATAAACAAACTGAATTAAAATCTGCTTCAAGACAAAGAGCTGGTTCAAAGTATAGTGATTTGAGTGTTCCACATCAAGGAGGGGTGTCAAGCTGAGCTGAAGTCCAAGGAACAGAGTTGGGTTTATCATCAATTGATCCTGTGAGATACACCATATGGTCTGATGCTCATTTGTGGGATCCACCATGCTCTCTGTATGATGCAGGTGATGGGCTTGTAACATTCATTGTATTTGGAAGTTCAGGGCCTACATGTATTTCTGACTTCACTGGGAAAGTTAATATGTGGTGGTATTTATTTGCATAAGTCAGTTTTACCACCAGTCTGTGCTTCAATGTTTGTGGTCCATAGATGGCAGTTGTTTACATGAACAGACTAAATGTGGCATTGTTTCTTCTCAGCATTGGCTATCAAAATATTGCCAACTACTATTTTATAAAATGATGTCCATTAGAGTGTACAGACTGAAAAAAGGATGTAAGCAGCATGTACTGAGTCAGAGTAGGCCAGAGCTGTATCTCCACATGTGACTACGGATCCTTTGTTATGTCATACATGCCAAGATTCAGAAAGTGATACACTGAAGTTTGACATTTCCAAACACTGAAGCTGTTGAAATTACTGGAAAGTGGATATCTTTCATTCAAAAGCTCTCTGAATGTTCCTTCTTTCTCCTACCAAGCTCTTACCAGGCTGAGAAAATTTCTTCCCTCAAAACTGCCTTTTTGTAAACTCCTGCGGACCTGTTGAAATTAGCATAGTAAAACCACTACCAAAGGAAACACCAAACCCAAATAGACTTTACATCTATATTACCAGCTCAGACAGACCTTGTGAGGGACTTCCTCTGGGAAATGACAGCTTTTGCCTACACTGAAGTCCAATCCCCTATTTTCTCTTAACTGTAGATAACTCCCAAGGAACCAAGAGAAATTGTGCCTGGTGATTATCTTTGGGTTCATTCCTAACTTTACAGACTCATTTCCTACACCTTCAAAATTGCCTCTTGTCCATTATTTCTCTCTTCCCAGTGAAGAAATTATTTAATCTTCAACTTTATGAGACTTCTTTTATTATTTATTTGTTTGTTTGTTCATTTGGTTTTGAGACAGGGTCTCACTTTGTAGCTTTGGCTGGCCTAGAATTCACTATGTAGACCAGGCTGGCCTCAAACTCTGAGCTGCCCCTGTATCCTGAGTGCAGAGATTGAAGGCATAGGTCATCATGCACAGCATTCTTTGATTTTCTTATTTTGTTTGGCTCTTATGATAAATAAATTTGTGTGCTTTTTTTTCTCACACTTGTCTGTGTACTGTCAACTAGTTCCAACAGACTTTCAGAGAGTGGAGGTTAAACTTGTATTACCTTTGTTCCTACACATAAGAAAGGACAATTAAGATTGCAGGTTGAATTAAGGTGACTGTCATCTCATCTTAAAATAGATTATTATGGATTATTTAGGTAGGCAATATCATCACAATTTAATTATAGAAGAGAAAGACAGAAAACTAAGAGTCTATGTGCTGTGATGGGAGGAGGTTTGGACAGGGCTTTGCTGGCTCTGGAGATAGGAAGGACTGTAAGGAATATAGGCAGCCTATAGAGGCTAGGAATGCAAAAGAGCAAATTCTCTATTGCAACATTCAGAAAGAAACCCAGACCTCCCAGCACTTGGTTTTAGACCAATGAGACACATTTAGACTTCTATTTCTACCACTAATAGATAAAGGTTGATGCCCATTATAAGTCCCCAAGCTAATGGTAACAAGAAACTAATATACTTAGGTGCCTGCTGCTGCTGTTGCTGCTGGGTTTCCAAGGGGGCATGCAACCTCTGGCCAACAAAATGTACCTGTAGGATAGTGTAGCCAGAGGTGAGTTAATATGTTTGTGGGTACATGCTCCTGCACAAAGTACAAAGGCCTGTAGGTCTGTGTCTAAAAGAGGTAATTAGTACTCATGAAAGCAACATAATTGTTGGCCACACTGAAGGGGAGGCTCATTGCTACTCAACTGGGTTGGGGGACTGATGCGTGGAAAGAGGACAAGCCTTTATGCTCTTCACATTTTCAGGTTCTCCGTTTAAGTTCTCAGAGAAAAGGCCACATTTTGCTTTTCATTAAAGAAGGTTCATAACAAAAGGATATTCTGAGGTAAGAAGAGAACTAGAGAAGGAAGGAAAGGAGGGGTTGATCTAGGAATATTCCAGAAGCGCCATTCCCCACCAACTCTAAACCTGATTAAATTAAGCTCACTAAAACTCAGATTTTCTTGCAGATACCTGTGCCTTGGTACCTGCATCAACATGGGGTTGTGGGGGATGCTAGAGCCTATCACCTGAATCATTCCATGGAGGAGGATTTCATTTTCACAGTTCTGGGTGCAACAGGTGCTGGTGATGTACAGCTGCATTTGTTCCCTGGAGTCTGGCCTCTAAGATCTTTTCCCATCAGAAGGGCTATCCCAGGTCCAGAGCACCATTTAGGGTTATCTGAGATTCCTGTATCCACTGATTCAGAACGCCAACTCCAGTGGCTCTACTCTATCCCTTAGACTCCCACTTAGGGGTTTCCAAGGGAATTCCTCAATATAAGTCTTATACAGAAAGAGTAGAGTTTCAAGTGAGCTTACTGCTAAAACACATTTATGGTAGGAGTGAAAAATGCAGACAGGCAAACTCTCAAGGGTCATGAAATCAAAAGGAAGTGAGAGAAAGAACGGTTGTTATGTAAGTAGAGGTTTGGTAGCCAAAGCCCACATTTAGGTCCTTGAGAGTCTTGTCCTGGGAATGGTCTCAGGGGTCACATATGTTCAAGAGCCAAGTGTCTAGGCCCACAGGCTACGCAGGAAGGTCTTTGTCTTTAGGTCACAGTGTCATTTTCAGGACTTATGAATTCTTGTACGTTTGTCTTTTAGATTTTACTAGAAATAAAAATGGCTGGAAATGAAGTCCAGGAGAGATACGTATCAAGAGGTTGTAGAGTGATAAAGGCTCAGTAACATACCTCTATGGTTTCCATCTTTTCTCTAGTTTAAGTCTCTCGATTTCAGTCTCCTTGATCCAATACTTACTCCAGCAGGAATATATTTGAGGGGATTTAAGCAGCTAATGTTAAGTATATGATCAAATATTATTTACAACTCTTTATCTCTTGAAAATAGAAATTGCATTGACAAAAATAAAACTTTAAAATTTCTGCAAATTTTGAGTGACAAACATTGAGTGATATAAACCTCCTATCAGTCTTCCCATTTTCACAGGATTTGCATGTGAGGATGAACATGGGATATAAAATGAAAGCTGTCTATATAATCTGGCAAAAAAGCAAAAACACATAAATACTCATTGTTCTCAGTTTAAATGAAAAAACAGAAAGCATTCAAACAATTCATTTAGAAATGTGGGCTCCTTTGTTATAAATGTTAAATGTTTCTAAGTGTAGGTTTAAGGGAACAAGTTGTCATATCCATCAACTTCATGGAAGAACATTATCCATTTTATAAATAGCTTGTTTCAAGATTTATATCCCCATGTGAATAACTACTTAATTGTGTTACTTATCTCTACAACAATGGCCCTGGGGTAGGCATCAACAGTCAGTAGTAATAAGCTTAAATTCAGGCTCTACCTTGGGTAAGCCACATGGAAAATCTCTACAGAACTGAGGTCTATAATTCAGGACAGCTATGATAAAACTTCCCATCACAGTTTATGGCAGTGATCTCAAAGTCTGGTCTAGTATTCTGTCACATAGTTATTCCACAGTGTGTTTGCCCCTCCCCTCCCTGGAGGAAATTTTAGGTTGTTTCTAGATTGAGGCAAATGTGGAAAAGGCTCCAATGAATACAAGCATTCATGGGTTTTCATCTCCCTTGGGTAAATGCACAGGAATGAGATCACTGGGTCATATACAGTTAACTTTATAAGAAATCATTAAACTATTTTCCAAAGTAGCTTTACCATGTTGCCTTTCTACTAACCATATATAAAAGTATCTATTTATTCACCAAGGAGTTCTTAAGGCTAGCCACTGTTTAACTTACCAACTGAGTAAACAAATTCCTATTTTAAGTTTGGTTTCTAGTACTTCTAGCCAAAAAAAATGTTGAGAAATATAAGAAATTTATAATTAATATTACCCACATTCTCTATATAACTTATTCTTTCTCTGTATTTAACCTGTCAGTCCCTGGAATAGCTGTTTAGTGCCTACTCAGAAGACACTGTTCTAAGAACCAAAGGGATACATTTTAAAGTATTTTTCCCCTTGAAGAATTGCAGGCTTTGGTGATATAATTAGTCATGGAGAATTTAGGGCATGTGCTGTGAGAAGTCTTTCTGTATGATATGAATATGTGTTACTCCCACTGGGTAATAAATAAAGCTGCACGGGCCTATGGCAGGGCAACATGAAGCCAGGTGGGAAAATCCAAGAGAAATAGTGAAAAGAAAGAAAAGGAGAGTAAGGAGAGATGCAAACTGCTGTCCAAGGAGCAACATGCAATGGGACAGAGGTAAAGCCACAAAACACATGGTGACACACAGATTACTAATTATGGGTTGAGTAAGTATAAGAACTACCTAGTAGCCGGCGGTGGTGGTGAACGCCTTTAATCCCAGCACTTGGGAGGCAGAGCCAGGTGGATCTCTGTGAGTTCAAGGCCAGCCTGGGCTATAGAGCCAGTTCCAGGAAAGGCACAAAGCTACACAGAGAAACCCTGTCTCGAAAAACAAAACAAAACAAAACAAAACAAAGAACTAGCTAGTAAGAAGCCTGACCCATAGGCCATATAATTTGCAATTAATATTAAGCTTCTGAGTGATTATTTTAAAAGCAGCTGTGGGACCATGGGGCTGGGAGGGACCACAGAAACGTAAGGCTACAGGCATGTTCTGTCTTTGTGCTTGACATAGAGTCTCCAGCAACTACTAAAGCAAATTGTAGTTGGAAGGCTTCTCGGGTCCTGTCTGCCACCCCCCACCTCCCTGTGGACCCATAGCCACTTATAAAATAATCATGCAGAGGCTTAATATTATTTGTGACTGCTCAGCCATTAGCTCAGACTTATTACTGACTAGCTCTTACACTTAAATTAACCCATAATTTTTATCTATATTTAGTCACATGGCTTGGTACCTTTTCTCAGTTCTTCTGCCTTGTCATCTTACTTCCTTTGTGTCTGGCTGGCGACTCCCGACTCAACCTTCCTTGTCCCAGCATTCTCTTAGTCTGCTCACCCCACCTATACTTCTTGCCTGGCTACTGGAAAATTAGCATTCTATTAAACCAGTGTATAAGAGCATTATCCCACAGCAGCAAACTCTGTTTTATTCTTGTACATCTGAGAATGCGAAGTGTGACCATCTCAAACATGGATTATTAATCTTTACTTCACATGACGGTGATCATGACCATGGATGGCTATATTAGAACATGGCATGTCTTAGATATGCTCTATAAGAAAAAATCTTTGTTGAATATTTGAGATTTTCATCCCGAAGACATTTTCAACATGATTGTTCCTGTCATCTAAATGAAATGAACCCCCATTTGTTGCTAAGTGTATTTTTGATATAGGGTTATTATTTCCCAGGAAATTTGAAGTTGAGAATCATCTTCCAAGAAACTATTTTCCAATATTATACCTGTAAATCATGATATAAATAAGACTTCTTTTGTCTTGCCACTGAGAAAAACTGAAATAAAATGGGATTTTATCCTAGATCTTGATATGACCAGATATGGTGATACTAATAAATACCAATACTTGGGAGGCCATGGCAGCAGGATCTTAAACTAGAGACCAGCCTGGGCTATATAGCAATGCCATTTCAAGACCTCTAATTAACTAAATAAATAAATTACAATTAAAGGACATTGGCTATCTCTTCAGATAATAATTTTATTTCAATGTTTGTCCCAATTCAAATTACTTGGGAATTTTTTTTTTAAATACAACATGACAGATCACTGAGATATTTCTTCCCTACTGCAAACTAATATTGTTCAGTGTGGGTACTTTACTTACTGTTTAAATAGAAACAGAGAGTTGGACTAGGCCATTGCTCAATGTCCACCCCAGTGACATTAATCTCTACAAATAAAGACAAGGTAAAATAACCAAGGATGCTCAGTTCTGTCAATTATAATGCAACAGAATTGTCTGTATCACACACACCTATGAAATGATAAACAGTACAGTCTAAGTTAAAAACAGCCTTCCAAAAAGGTTCCAACTTTCAACAAGTGAAAAGGATAGGCTAGACAGATAGCGCTCTCAATAAAGTTCTTGTCCTTATAGCATAAGGACCTGAATTTAAGGCCAGAACCCACGTAAAAATGCTGAGTATGATGCACATGCTTATAGTTCAAGCACTTGAGAAGACAGAGACAGAAGGGTCCCCATTGCTGTCTAGCTGCTACAGCCCAAGTGGTGAGCACAAAGCCAATGAGAGACCCTGTCTCAAAGGAGACAGACATTATTCCTGAGAATGACATGCACATACACATAAATAGGCACTTGCTCACATAAACTCATGCATAATTACATAAGTACATGCATATGTAGGAACACATATACAAACATGCATAAAGGCACTGAAAATGTATGCATATAAATATCTATATAATTTTACATATATATTTGTATATGGCATTAGATAATATTCAGCACCGAATTTCAATGATCCTATTAAAATGAAGCTAAAGGAGAAATTCTGAATTTATGCCAGGATATTTGGAAATATTTCCACAGTGTTCTTTCACTTTTCTTACTTTTCCTTTCTCCCATTCAACAACTATTCACTTGAAGAGATCAATGACATCACATACTTAAAAATAGTCATTGTGTTAGGGTTTTTATTGCTGCGATGAAACACCATGACCAAAAGCAAGTTAGGGAGGAAAGAGTTTATTTGGCTTATACTTCCACATTATAGTCCATCACTGAAGGAAGTCAGGACAGGAATTCAAACAGGGCAGAAAGCTAGGGGCAGGAGCTGATGCAGAGGCCATGGGAAAGTGTACTTACTGGCTTGTTCAACATGGCTTATTCAACCTGCTTTCTTATAGAACCCAGGACCACCAGCCCAGGGATGGACACCAACATACAAAGGACATGCTATCAAAGTGACACTCAGCTTTGCATGTGTATGTATGCACACATACAGGTGTGTATACATATCCCCCACATAGTTTTGTGCATGCACTTACATGTGCATATATATCACCGGGCTGTTGTCGGCCATGAAAATTTGTAAATGTGGCTTTTGTCTGAAAAGACCTAAGTACACCTAGGTAAAAGGAAGCAGGGTGACAAAGCAAAAATTTTCCTCTCCCCTTGAAGTAAATCAATAAAACATAGTTCTAAAGCTTGGGGGCGGGGCGGGTGAGTATAGGAGAATTTGGGGGTTAAATTCTTTATAAATAAGGATGGTGCACAAGATATCATCAGGGTGAGCAGAGAGTAATCTAGCCAGATTTCTCTTCCAATAACATTTAGTCAATGTTTTAAAAATGGGTTTTGGAAAAATAAGGAGGAGTCAAGTTGTTGCTCACCTACCTTCCAGCTCAGACTACAGACAGCTTCACTACAAGCAGTTTCAGCCTTGTTCCTTTAGAACATATCCTGGCCTCCTGCCTCACCTTCTCTGGGCTGCCATTCTTCGGAATCACTTTGGACAGTACATTTGCACTCTAGCTCCTTCTGTTTTCTCCATTTGGGGAGAAAACAGAGGGAAGTCAGACTAGTTCAAGTACAGAGGTAAAAATATCCTGAGAAGTTGCTGGGTCCTTAAAGATGTTCAGCCCCAGTAACATTTCTGCAGCTTGCCGCACTACTGTTCCTTGCTATCGCATTTGGTCTCTGGGATTTGACCAAATCTGGAAAGTCATCCTAGAGGTCCAACTCAACTAGCCATTCTTGTCTTTCATCCTCCTTAACCCCTTCACGGAATATGACATTAAAGACAGTGTCTAGTGACCTGTCTTCTTGATTTCCAATCTTCTGGATCTAGTACATTCTCCTCCCTTTCTTAACAAGCCTCCTTCAGCTCTTTTCTTGCTCCCTCTTGGCTCGTCCCGAGACCCTTGAGTTTACTTGGCCTGTCATGGAAATTCCAAGCAGCGAAGAATCAACCTTGCACTCAGAAAAATGGGAGAACTCCTCTTTATTCCCACATAAGCAGCACCCAGGCTATTGCCTAGAGAAGGTCCCTCACAATTTCTTATAGCTGTTAGAGATCAGGTAACAGTCTGGCCACCTGAGTGTGCTTTCTGAGTCCTGTGACCACCAAATGGGATCACTGTCACAGTTAGATATGTTTATAGGAACAGAAATTGCAGAAACAAACATTTGTAGGTAGATATTTTGCAGGTTGGCATTAAAACATACGGACATTTGCAGGTAGCAATAAAAAAAATTCCTTACTTAACAAATAGGATTTACAGTAGGACTTTTGGCTGAATGGCTGTGATAATCATTCCTTAAGGTGTTTCTCTCTAGGGGTTGCCTTTCGAAGATAAGAGGAAGGGGTTGTACCAAACAGGTAGAAATAGGCACACTTAAGTAATGCTTGAACTCATTCTTGTTCTACACAATCCTATAGTTTCTAGGTAGAGACTTCTATTGGGCTACCATAATGTAGAACAGTAATTTTGTTTTGTTCCTGTGCATATAATAGCATAAAGTATATATTCATGTCATCTCCTCTTCATGACCATCTCTATCTAACATATCGTCAGACAGTCACCCATCTCTTCTTATGAGTAGTGTTCAAGTCCGGAATTTTCTGTAAACACTATAGTTTCTTTTTTAATTCTAACCCCACATTGGTTCATTTAACTTATGTAAGTTCAATATGTCTATTAATAAGATAAAAATTTCACTCTAAACTAGAAATGGAAAAAATAATATCAATAATCTACAAATATAAGAAATTTCAAAAACAGAGATAAATAGCACATCTCGTTGCCTGATCTTAGAGAAAGACAAGAAGAGAAAGTCTTGGTGATTCAGCATCACAACCTGGCAAACCAGAACCACAGCAATGATTTGGAGAGTTTGAGAAAAATCCAAGGATGAAAGGTAAGATCAAAAATCCTGTTTGATCCTATCAAGCCTCCACCCTGAGCACAGCTCCTGCTTGGTTTGTGTATCAGAAGGCTTGGGTCTTCATGTTTCCTCGCTGATGTCAGACACACATCCGTTCTATGATTTGTACTTTCTTTAGTCTCAGTGGCTTCTTGAGAAAAATGTCACCAACTCCCCAAAAAGCATTTCCTTCCTAGCCTAAAGTCCAAGTCCACTACTTTTATAACTAAGATATAAAGTATAATCATACATAAAATAGAATCAGAAACAAAATTAATATGATTAAAAATACAACACACAAAATTAATCACCAAAACCCCCAAGTGGTACCTTACAACAATCAGAACTTCTAAAATTTCCTTTTTATTTTTCACAAATAACTTCAATGTCTGCTTTATATTATTTAATACTTGAAATGCACCAAGATAAACACTATACTCAAAAGTTTCAACAGGCTAAATCCAGCACCTGGAGGAAAGTTTATATACTCATGTAAAGGGGTCAACAGCATGGGGAGGATACTGTATTTATCTTGACAATTCCAGACTTCTGTACCATGTACTTGGATCACACAACCCTCTCAGCACCCTTTCTCATCCCCTCCAGACACCTATCAACCCATTTTTCAACTAGTAGGCCTCCTTCCCTCCAGCCCCTCTTTTCTGTTCTTTCTTTTCTTCCATTTTTTTTCAAGAATTGTGCAGAGTTACAACTGCTGCGTCTTCATGATTGCATCAGCAATGTCTTATTTAATAAACAGCTTCACTCTACTCCTCTCCATCTTCCAGCACCTACAGTCCTTCCACCCCCTCTTCCACAACGTTCCCCAGACTTGGAAGGGGTGCCACAGACGTCCAGTTTACCTATCTCATCACTTTAACCAGTTACAACTCTCCCTTTAGAACATAACCCACTGCCCCAACAGGTGGCTCTGAGCAGCCTGAAAACCTCAGAGCATTGCTTCTCTTTGAAGAGGTCTGAACACATCGTCCTTCCTAACAGCCCACTTTGCCTGTCACCCACCTCTGTGCCATTAGAAGGCTGTTAATTGCTACCTTGGTGACAAAGGAAAACAACACCATTGTGCTGCTAATAAAAGACTGTGAATTGCTTCCCATCTGAAATGCAATGATTTTAATTGACTTTATTTGATTCCAAAAGGAAATCGAGATGCACAGTCATAGTGAGGTCTGCCCTCATTAAAGGGGACTTGTCACTAATTTCAGATGAAAATAGAAGCCTGATGCTTATCTATCCTGTTGCTCCTAGCCTACAGCATACAGAGCCAGGCTTGTGAGTTTCCTTTATTCCCCTTCTCTCTCCGGTTTTCCTCCTGGGACCCAATAAAGGACTTTGGAGCAGGTAAAAAGCAGCACATTATTCTGTAGCTTTATCCCAGTTGTGCTTTCAAAAACAGATTTGCAGGCTCTGGACCAACAGGCAATAAGTCACTCAGCCCATTTTCTCAGAATTTCCGCTGCACTGTTACTGTTTGCTTCCCAATAACTCTATAACCATGGACAGTAACAAATACATGAAGACATTTTCTTCTTTGCACTCAGAAAGCTACACCTTCATGAATATCTCTTCCCCAGCTAGTTCCTAATCCAATTTTTTCATGTCAGAGCTAGGAATTTGTGTGACAGGATATTGGTGAATTTCCATAAGGCAGGGCTCAGCCAATTCTGTCTGTGTAGCTTTGACTTGTGACTTCACATTTGTGACAAAGGAGCTGCATTCATAGTAAATGGGGGAGATGGTAATAATGAGAGCCAAAGTATAAAAGAACCATCAGGAATGGGTATTAATAGTGAATAGTTTATAGTCCTTATTATGATTTGTCAGAGGTGTTACATGATAAAACACTCCATGTAGTCATTACCCAATAAATATTAATTGTGCATTAAGCATTTGGGGGAACGGAGTATGTGTAGATATAGTTATGAACAAAATGCTCCATTCTCATACTCTGGTAGAAATTATATACTGACTAGGAAGTAACATTGAAATCAGGCAATTAAAAAGTATGCTTACAAACGGTGCTCAGGTAATGTTGTTATGAAGAAAAAATCAAAAGTACAGTGACAAGAAAATGCTTGCAGTGCATCAGTCAGTGGTGACCATGCAAGACCCCTCTAAGGATATGACAATCAAGCTGCTGTGGTAAATTAAAAACATGATATGCACATGCTTTGAAACTCTTCCTGTTGAGAGTGGGATCTATGTTCTCAACCTTTGAACCTGGACTCTCTGACTGTTCAGCAAATAAGGCAGATGTGACCAGTTCCCAGGCTCAGATCTTAAGAGCCCGACATCTTCCACCTTGTATTTCTAAGAGTATGTCTGGGAATCTGTCTACTGTACTGGGAAAGAGCCCAAATGATCACTGAGAAGGTCATACCTCCAGTATGTTAGCCTCAAATGCTAATGTCCTGTCATATGTCGCTAACCAAAAGTGGAGGGTACCTCTGTCATTGTAGTAGAACCCTGACTTAATGGGAAATGCCTCCTTACCAGGACTGCTTAGAAATGAAGTTATTGAAACCTATGCTGACCTCCAGGTTAAACACTATATATTGGATATCCTGCGGTCATGATGAATGCATTGTTCTTTGCTTAAGAAAGGATATTGTATGCATTTCCCACTGTAGTTGTAAAATACCTGAGAATAAATAAAAAGGAGTAAAGATTTATAGTGGCTGGTGTTTCTGAGGTTTCATTTCATTGCCAGCTCGGCCTGCGGTGAAATAAGTAGATCGTCAGGAAGAGGAGGTGGGGCAGACTGAGGCTGCACCCTCATTATAGCAGAAAGGGGCACAGGAAGACTATAAGAGGGAGGAGAGAGAAGAAGAGGAGAGGAGGAAGGGGAATGTAAAGGATAGGGCTATCCTACCCTTCAAGGACACACTAGTGATTTACTTTTTCTTGGCCAATACATTTTTCTACCACCTCTCAACAGTGTTATTAAATTATGTACCTATCAATAGATTATGTTAGAACCCTCTTGATCCAGTCACCTCCCAATATTTCTGCATGGGACCAAGCCTCCACCATATGAACCTAGAAAAGACATTTCAGATGTAAATCTTATTTCTGTAAGTACTGGAATATAGTTAGAATTGTAGGAAAGCTAAAGGTCAGTGGAAGAAACAGTGTGGATCAGGGTTCTGTTGATATGAACTCACTCTTCCTGCAGTGGTCTGTATAGGTTTGTCCTCACAGGTGCTGGGACTGGCTGGGCTGGTGGGGGAGGTAGAAGAAACAGCGGGGACAGAGGAGGAAGATAAGGGGCCTCTTTGTACAAAGAGATTCCTGCAGTTGAGGGATGGGGCCTTGCTCCTTCTGGTACTTGGAATCATGTAAGTGACATGGCAGGGAGGCTGGTCTGAGGAGAGGTCTCTATGAATGGTGGGAAGAGCTTGAAGGTGGAGGGCAAGACCTGCGGAGGGGGGGTGTCCAATGGTGGGAGGAGCCTAGGGTGAAGGGCAAGGCCTGGGGGGGGTGGTGTCCAATGGGAAAGGCCAAGCAATCTGCCTCTCCTCCTTGGAATGTCAGAAGTTGAGTGCTTGGTCAGGGTTTTATGCAGTGACTCTTCATTTCTTCTTATTTCTGGGATGAACTGATTAAGTCATTTTGCTTCATCAACATTGAAGGGTTTTGCTTGATTTTTCTCCTGGCAACAGTTAATTTTGGTGAAAAGGCATCATGAAAATATTGATGGAGAACAGCAATATTAATCCATCCACTGTTATTTATTAGTGATGTGTTGTATAACAAGTACAACTCATAAATTTAATGAAATGCAATGCCATTAATCACTCACCATTTTATAATGAAGGCCCATGAACTTCATTTGAACATTTTCTTCTTGCAATCTGCTTATTACGAGCTTAGCTGTGGCTGCCTTCTCTCTGCTGTGACAAATCCCCTTTCTTCTTTACTTGCTAATTGCTAATCCTCCTTTACAATTCTAAGGAAAGTAACTGCTCTGTCAGTCTTGTTGCTATGGCTTCCAGCCTTGAGTAAGTTCTCCCCTGCCTTATTGGTGAGAGCAGCCTAGACTTTTTTTTTTTTAAGGGTGTAATGTATGCAGCCCCTCTAAAGGACAAGTCACCTGAGCCCCCCAAAGAACTCATCCCGTTTTGCCCGCGATTTGTCTAGAGGTGGCCAATGCAATTGTATATGGCCAACAGGATAGAGGGAGCTGTGATGGGCCACTCAGGTGAAATACTCCCCAGAAAGAGTACATTCCAGGAAAAAGAATGGCCTTTTGGTGCTCTTTGCTTCTTGTTCAAGATACTGTCAAGTGACAATGTGATGTTTGGAGCTGGAGCAGCCACCTTAGCAACATCTGGACAGGCATTACTCCTTCTGGAGCGACAGCTAAAAAGGATGAAATATTCTGTACTTTTGATGCTGTCTAGGGGTTTCTGACAATGAAAACAGCAATGCAACTCTTTGTGGGCACACCACATCTTGATTCAGAATGCTAAGATGGAAAACGTTGTATTTGGCAAACTGAGGAGGAGTACAGGAGGTCAAAGTCATTCATGAAAGGGCCGTCTAGACATAAGGAACCTAACACTATGTATGAAGCACTTAAAGGTCATCTGAGCCAGGCATAGTGGCCTATATCTGTAGTCCTAGCTCAAGAGAAGGAAATGAGACTCTATCACACAAGCTCAAAAGTATGAATAGTCTACAAATGATAAGATGTGCTATGGCCTCATTGAGGGGGCCTCCATACTGTGGGTGCTCCCCTTTGGACCACTGATTAGGCACAGACCACACCCAAACACCAATTTCCAAGCACAAACCAAACACAAATAGATCCTTTATTAAACAAGGCAAAGAGACAGATGGCTGAATCTGAATCAGGCAGAAACACTAGCAAATAGCTTTGCAAGTGTTAATTTTAAGAGGGAGGTCTGTGTTAGAATGAGCTAGGAAGTATTGGTAACTTCTGATTGGGTATTTTAATTTGGCTAGTCAAAATAATGAATTTTGTTTGCTAGACCTTGATGTTTTGATAGTTAGACCCTGATGATTAATCTCAGGAATGAGTCAGGTGTTAAGAAAGTAGTCAAGTTGGGCTGTGGTGGTGTATGCCTTTAATCCCAACACTCAGGAGGCAGAAGTAGGCAGATGTCTGTGGGTTCCAGGCCAATCTGGTCTACAGAGTGAGTTCCAGGACAGCCAGGGCTGTTACACAGAGAAACTCTGTCTTGAAAAACCAAAAAAAAAAAAAAAAAAAAAAAAAAAATAGAAAGAAAAAGGAAAAGAAAGAAAGTGACCAAATAAGGGAATAGGCCTTGGTGGCTACCTTTAGGAATATGATCTAAAGGTTTAGCAAAGGAGAAGGAAGGGGAAAGGGTAAAACCTGCTGGCTGTCCACTCAGACCTGTGTTTGCCATGCTCAGACCAGTTAGAGCCCTTCACTCAATGTCTGAGAAAACATCACATCATAATGACTGAGAGGTTCAGTATCAGTTTCAAAGGTTCAGACTCCTTTTGGTGCACCATGATAGAACATGGTAGTAGGTGATTGTGATATGATGTCACTTCCTACAAGTTATAGTCACCTAATGAATTGTCTTGATGGCCTTAGCCAATGTGATAAGAGCCACTTTGAATGTGGGGCACCACAGATAGCAGCTGAGATGAAAAAAAAGGACATGTCCAAAGGAAAACCATTCTCCTTTTCAAGGATCCTTGACTTTCACTCTTGCTGGACCTGGCTTTGCTTTTGTTGCTGATTTGATTCCCTATTGTGGCTACTTATTCCAGCATTCCAAGGCTTCCATTAGTGGCTCTCCTGGAGCCTTCTAGGTTTTCCTTGCCAGATTGGGAGTGAAGAGGTCCCTGTGGGTGTCATACAGGGAAGTAAACCATTCAAAGAGATACGAATGAAAATCCAGTGCAGATTGACTTTATCAACCTTAATCAGGCTTCCAAGAGTCTAATAACAGGCAGTTTATTCTGAATGTATTTAAGTGCAGTATAGTTTGGAAAAAGTTTCCTGGTGTAATATATTCGCCATTGCACAAGGAAGCATAATTACAGTGAAACTCAACTCAGGGTACATGTCATTTCCTTGAAGAAGATGGTTTCTAGAGATAGACTACCTGTACTAGCTTAAGGGCCTAAGGAAGGGTCTGGCCTGGTCTCAGTCACATAGTGTAGAGGTCATTTGGACTATTAGCCACCTCTACTCCCAGTTGTGAGAGTCTGAAAGAGCCTCTGGCTGTAAGGATCATTTAGATTACTAGCTACCTCTGGTCTTGGTTGCAAGAGCTTGATAAGGCCTGGCCCAACAGATAGCACAGATCACCAGGCTGACAGTCACTTCTAATTCTCAGCTTTCTGGATGGAAGAACAGGTTTTTCCTCTTTCTCACTGGAAAAGCAATCCTATATACTGAACATCCCTGATTTCTCTGGAAATCTGTAGGCACAAAGACCTTCCTGCTAGGCTTGCAACAGGGACAGCTGAGGCACCAAGCCTGGTGGACTGAGCAACTACTAGGTTGTTCTGAGAGACAACCAGTGTGGGGCCACTCTGCTGTTGAGGCATCAAGGAACTGGAGACAATCGTTGTTACTATTTTAATGTAGACTGATTTAATAAATTCTGTTAATATATATATACTTATCCTTTTGGCTCTGATCCTCTAGGGAACCTGACAAATGTATACTCTAGCTCAGACCCAGATCCACGTCTTAGCCTTACTCTCTTTCCCTGCCCTTGCTCTGTGCTTCCTATAAACAAAAATTTTTGGAAAGATCATGTTTGGACATATTAGCCTGGAAGTTCAAATAATACCCACAATTCTATATTTTCAATGATATTCTTCAGCCAGTCCTTGGGAACCAGGATGTAAACAGCTTCATAAAGGGTAGATATGAAAAAGAGGCACACAGGGGCCCAAGAAAGAAATCATGCTACTTTAGAATGATGTGTCTGGGTCTTGGATAGCTGAGGAACAGTCCACACTGAAGAAGGTTTGCACTCCATGGCACGGTAGGAGTAGGTGGTGTCTAAAGGTAGCAGCCTGGGCAGTACCCACTCTGTGCCCTGGGCCTTTGATCAGCTAGATTTCAAGAGACATTGTTAAAAAGCCTTTAAAGGCATAATGTTGACCTAAAGTTCCATCCTTTATGATGATCCCAAAAGCTACAAAACTATACTGTTTCTCACTTTGCTTGTAGGATAAAAGCATTGGTGATTATTCTGTTTATGTTTTAGGAATTGTTTCTTGGCATAGGTCTTTACCATATAGCCTAGGATTCCTTGGAACTAGCTATATAGTCCAGATTGACCTGGAACTCATGATCCTCCTGCCTCAATCATTCCATGGCAGGTGTGTTCTCCTTCCCATTCCCAGATACAGCTTCAGCAGTTTTCAAAAAAAGAATTAAAAATGACAAGCAGTTAGTTATTCATGTATGAAAGCCAAAGTGGCAGATTTGTCACAAAGCCTTCAAAACATATTCACACAGGGATGTGATGACCATCTAGGAAACAAGAAGGTAGGCATCACCACAGGCTGAAGAGGGAAGAATGTGTTTTGTTATGTCTAAGTTAACATATCTCTTTTTTAATTTTTTTAGATTTTATTTTTAAACTATATGCATGTGTTAGTGTATGTGTATGTGTGTGTGTGTGTATATGTGTGTATGTACATGAGTGAAGGTATTTTGTCATCACTTTAGAGGAGGTAGGACCTGGGAGAATGAAGCCAATAAATGAGGCAGACTAAAGCTTAACGCAATAGTCATCTTTATTCAGAGCATCAATTTATACTCTGATGGTTAAGAAAAAAAAAATCACACGAATAAAGTTCTTATGAGTTCAAGCTATATTTATTACAAGGACAAGCTGCAAGTGGCAAAACATGTTTTTCTATGGAGGCATATAAAGGATAGTCTAAATATTTAATTGAATAACAACAGCAAGCAATAATGAGTAATCTGAAGTAAACTCACTCCTATCCACCATACCTAGGAGGAGTACGAAAACATGTTCCAAGAACAACTCCATGTTTTGAAGAAAACTGAGGTCACAAGATTATTGTCTTGTTTTCTTGGAGTTTTCTCAAAAGCACTCCAAATTCTCCTCACACTACGCCATTCCTAGATAATGTGCCAGCGGTGCTTGTGGATGCCAAAGGGACCAGATCCACTAGAACTGTAGTTACAGGAGGATGTGATCCTCCTAATGTGGGTGCTGGGGATGAAGCTAAATTCCTCTGCAAGAAACCACTGAGTCATTCTTCTAACCCAACAGATTTATTCATTCTTAACCTTACCTCCAATGTAAAATTGTACCCACCATGAAAAATAGTTTGGTCATTCAATAAAAGATTAAACATAAAATTACTATGTGGTACAGAAATTATACTCCTGCATGTGCACCCAAAATAACTGAAAGTGAGACTCAAATATGGCATATCAGTGTTGCAACATACTTATTCATGGTAGCCAAGTGATGGAAGCAACATAAGTATCCACTGGTGGATGAAGTGATAAGAAAAATGTGTGTGTGTGTGTGTGTGTGTGTGTGTGTGTGTGTGTGTGTGTGAGTGTGTGTGTGTAATTATTGCATTATAAAAGAATAAAAAAACCTGATACATGAAATGTTTACATGGCACTAAGGGATTACAATAACATGCTACAAATTAAGTAAGCCTGATATAAAAGGACAAAGATTGCATGATCCCACATACTTCAGACAATAAGTTTATTTGTTAGTTTTCTATCACTATTGTAATATATCTGAGATTACCAATTTACCAAGAGAAAAGGCTCCTTGGCTACCAGTTTTGGCAGTTTATGACCATGATTGGTTGGCCTCACTTCCAGGGCTATATGGTAGACAACACATCATGGTGGGTCAGTTTGAGGAAGTAAGGCTGCACAGCTCATCAAGAGCCGCAGGGCAGGGAAATGGTGGTCTAGAATGAGGTCAAGGTCCCACAGTCTTCTTCAAACTATGGACCCATTGACTCAAAGACCTCTTCTTAAATGTTCCACCTCCTCTCAATACTGGGGAGCCTTGGGCCCATGCCTTTGACACAAGTATCTTTGGGAGATATTTAACAATAACTCCAGTACCAAGAACAGTAAAAATTCACAGGTACAGAAATTAGACTATAGGCCAGGGGAATGGAAAACTGGAAAGAAGATTGTTGGTGCTTTATGGTTACACAATTTCTGAATTAGTGACAATAATTCTAAAAAAAAAGTGATGGTGGTTTTAAAATATTTGGGTACATATTTATTGCTATTTAATTGCATACTTAAAATAGTTAAAATGATATATTTTGTTATGTGCATTTCATAGTAAAAAGCCTTCCATAAAATTTTATCAAGATGGGGCTCCATAAGATGATTATTCAACTCATTTACACAATCATTGAGTGTTTATGAAGCACAGGGCACCACAAAGGAAACAGAAAGACACCTTCCTGCTCCTCAGATCCTTGAAGAGTGTCAGGTAGGTGAGTATTTTTTTTCCAGTCTTTTTAAGTGAGTGGGAAATGTTACTTTACCTTAAAGATTTTTGCTGTATGTCCAAGGCCTAGTTGTGCAAGAATAATTCTAACGCAAATACACTCAGATTAAAAATTTAGTGTGCATAAAGCACTGAACATGGGTGTGGTGGTATTGTGTTCCCCAAAATATTGTGTACTTTAATAAACTTATCTGGGGTCAGAGACAGAACAGCCACAAGATTAAACATGAGGATAGGCAGTGGTAGCATACGCCTTTAATCCTAGCATTCCAGAGACAGAAATCCTTCTGGATCTCTGTGAGTTCAAGGCCACATTGGAAACCACCAGGCGTGGTGACACACGCCTTTAATCCCAGAAAGCCAGCCTTTAATCCCAGGGAGTGGTAGTAGAAAGCAGAAAGGTATATAAGGCGTGAGGACCAGAAACTAGAGGCATTTGCCCTGGAGAGGCATTTGGCCTGGAGAAGCATTTGGCCTGGATAAGCATGTGGCCTGGTTAAGCATTCAGGCTTCTAGCAGCAGTTCAGCTGAGAGTCATTTGGATATGAGGACATAGAGGCTTCCAGTAATACCAGCTGAGGATCCAGCGAGGTGAGATAGCTGTGGCTTGTTCTATCTCTCTGACCTTCCAGTGTTCACCCCAATACCCGGCTCAGGTTTGATTTTATTAAGACTCTTTAAGATTCATGCTACACATGGGCCTCACAAACACTTGACTACTGTGGAATATTAGCTGAAGGTGTGTTACATTCTTTTATTCATTTGGAATATTTGTTTAAATTTGTTGCATTTGTTTAACTCTGTGAAGCTGTGTTACTTTGCCTGTCTAAAATACCTGATTGGTCTAATAAAGAACTGAATGTCCAATAGCAAGGCAGGAGAAAGGATAGGAAGGGCTGCCAAGCAGAGAGAATAAATATAGGAGAGAAGAGCAAGGAACTAGAAAAGGAAAAGGAGAAGAGTAGTTGAGGGGCTGACCCAGCCACACAGCCAGCTATAGAGTAAGAAGTAAAGAAAGTTATATAGAATAGAGAAAGATAAAAGCACAGAGGGAAAAGGTAGACAGGATAATTTAAGTTAAAAAAAAGCTGTCTAGAAACAAGTCAAGCTAAGGCTGGGCATTCATAAGTAAGAATAGGTCTCCGAGTGATTATTTGGAAGCTGGGTGGCAATGGAAGGCCCCCCAAAGAGTAAAGGGAAAAAAACACAACTATACTAGACATCATAAATACAGCTTCTCTTCATAACTCCCAGAATCACCAGATTCACCCATCTTCTAAGAATCCACAAGAGCGAGGAATAATGTACTTTACTGCTAAGAAGTATTTTGCCAGTTATATGCTCAGTATTTGCCAGGAAAGCCATGATCCCCTAAAAGCTAACATGGAAAGAGCATAGTCTTAGAAAGGCCAGTCTTAGACATGAGGCTGGGGTCCCAGGTTCTTCAAGTCCTAGCAACAGGGTTTTGTTTGCAATGGTCATAGGAAGCATCACTGGATAGACAACAGAGTGGTAAAACCAGAAAGTAGACAAAGCTACTACTTGGGGGATTTATGAGCAGGTTGCCCAACTAAGATGTGGACAGCCAGAGTACACATCCATTTGGAACCTCTAGGAAATGGTATAGGGTACACACGAGTGTAGCCACACCTCATGACCCAAATTGGTACACTTTCCTCCATGTCCCATCCATTATTAGCTGGAGCATTCTGGTATAACTGACTTTAAGTTCTTCCAAGTATATGCTGACATAGATACAACTCAGGGGTCTGGGAGAGACCCACCAGTTTCCATCTCTAAGAGTAAATTCAATAATATTGACATATAAAAACACTACTCTGTATTAATTTTGGGGGGCTGTAGTTATTAAGTACCATAATCTGAGTATCTTTGACTTCCTGAAATTTCTAATCTCATGGTTCTGGAAGCAAGAAGCCCAAAATCAATGTGCCATGGGGACTAAGCTCTTCCTGCAACTGAGCAGAGTCCTTCCTTCTTCTCAGCTTCCATCCCTTGACATTCCTTGGCTTGCAGCTATAACCAGAAGTTCTTGCTTCTTAGTCACTGGTGGAGAATATTCCTCTTCCTATTACAATACAACCATAATAGACTAATAGTAGTCTGTTTATCTATGCAGAAACTGTCCCTAAGTAATTCACAGGGACCAGAATTACTTAGGGACAGTTGTATCATTCAACATATCAGCTCAGGGGAAAGAATTCACTCTGGATAACCTCATGGCTTTGGGTTTTCTTCTGAAATTGAAAATAATCCTATTAATGTGAGTGAGGGTGTCTGAATTATGCAAATAATTATTAGGCAGTCCTTGTGGATGCAATAAATTGAATTGTCCACTAAAAGCTAAGCTTTGAAATGAACAGAATCAGATCAGAAAATAGAAAATCACTCTTAAAATAAGCCATAATGGGTGACCTGATGGAAACTTACTTCTCTCCATACAACTTCTTGACTGGAAGTGGCTCCTTCAGTTGTGGAAACAAGACTGCAATCATTCACCATTCCCATTCCCATAGAGCTCAGGGAAGGAGACCCCTTGGATTTCCCTATAGGCAGAAGCCCTCCCTGCTGGATCCCTAGGGACACTGACCCTGTCCCTAATTCCCAGTGAGCCCACTCTGCTCAGCCAGTTACCTGCAAAGCTGATTGGATTTTCCTGTTGCCTGCCTTCCCCGGGAGACCAGCGTTGCTGCTGTACACCTCTCTCTACCTGCTTTGCTTTTCACTGTAAATCAACACCCAAGTGATCTGATTTCACACCTCAGTCTTAGCAGCTCATTTCTGAATCCCTGAGAAATGTATGCTTCTTCCCAGTGCAGATTTGCAGACTTGGAACATTGAGTTGTACTCAAATGTTGTGGGAAGGTGAAAAGCTCTTGCATTCAGTCACAGTGCCCGTTAGTGTCTTTTAGACACAGTCACCTGACACATGGGTGTCCACCATGGGCTCTTCCACTTTCCATGTGCACTTGACTACACCGAGACTTCTCTGTTGCCTGACTGTGACTTGGTGTGTGTTAGGAATGCCTCAGTGGTAAGTCTGCAGTGCACTGGTATTGCTGATCCTGCCAGTCTGACATTTGCATTTTAAGGACAATTAGACCTCAGGTCCACAGCATGGTCTGTAGAGCAAAAGCACCATAACTGCCTACCACAGTGGTTCTCAACCTTCTTAATTCCGTGATCCTTTAATACAGTCCCTCATGTTATGGTGACCCTCCAACCATAAAATTATTTTTATTTCTGCTTCATAACTGTAATTTTACTACTTTTATGAATTCTAGTGTAAGATCTGTGTTTTCCAATGATCTTAGACGACCTCTCTGAAAGGGGATTGTGACCAACAGGTTGAGAACCACTGGCTTAGGGTCTCATCAAAAATGCATCTCTTTATGCCTCAGGTTATCTCACTACATTAGAATCTTGGAGACTGGGACCCAGAAACCTGGGATTTGACCATTCTCCTTGTTCTCATTTACATGAGAACACTGGTCTAGGACTTGTCCCTAACTAGGGTTACAACTTCGTTGTTCATCTTCCATGAAAAATGCAAAGCATTAGGACATTCATACATTTGAATCCTATGAGTATCAATTAATACAAGGAGCAGGGACATGTCATGGATTTCAGAGATTCTTGGAATCATTTCAGATGGCAGAGGAAAGAAAGAAGAATGACCAGCCCAAACATGGTCCAAACTGTTGCACCCTGAAGGCTTTGTTCTACTCTGAGATGAAGTCAGAGACTTGAGAGGAGGGAAACCAGGAACCCTCATTCATCAGAACAAGAAAAGAATTATCCTGGAAATAAGCAAAATGGGCATGAAGTCTTTCCTTGTTATTAATGACTTACTGAGCATTATAAAAGCTATGGTTTTATATTCAAAGGATTTTTAAAAATAAAATTATACATAACCATTATCCAGTGAAAAAAATGTGATCTCTCTACATTAGATATTTTGGTATGTGTCCTATCTAATAGCATTCATAAAACCACATAGTAAAACTCATTTTATACATGAAAGTATTCTTATATACATGTATGCAACTTATATAGAGATATAAATATGCATGTACATATAGTAATGTTATATATAGAATTTATACATATAATATTTATATACAAGAAAAAAATTTTCATTGTGCTGGAGATCAAACTCAAGGTCTTAGCCTTGATGGACATATAGATATACACAGAAAATACTTTCTGTAAATATAGATATCTACAGAAAATTTTCATATTCAGTACCATGCTGTACTTTACTTGTGTAAGTAGAACATTCACACACAAAATGAAAATTTAAAATTCACCACATTGGAGTTGAGGATGTAGCTCAGTGATAGAGTGCTTGCCTAGCAAGCACAAGGCCCTGGGTTCAATTCTCAGCTCCACAGGGGAAAAAAATCACCACATTTCCACTACTAACCATATCCCATCTTCCCACAGATACAACTAGAGCTATAAACCTCTGCGATTACATGATGACTCAGGGAAAAGTTAAAAGCAAAGATCAGCTCTTGCTTCCTATTAGATTCAGTGAACCAAGTAATTACTGTGGGATGGCCATCTCTAATCCCAAAATGCTGGGTCGCCACCTTGCCAGTAGTGCCCTTCACACCCCAGCCCACATGCTCAGAACCCAAGCAGCAGATGCCCCATCCCACCTCTACTGTATTTCTCACTTCAGCCACTCCAGTTCTCCACTACTGCCTCGATTCTAAAAACGCAGAGTAAACTGAAGTTAATTTTCTTCCTAGATTTGGAGAAATGATTCCAGATCTTCTCTTAAACAGAGCATCTACTGTGACGTCCTGCACTGGCTTGGGAATCATGCTCACAGAGTCACACACAATAAGTCCACCACAGGCAAATGGTCCCAGCTCTGTCTTCTTTTCCTTGCCTTTATCAAGAAGACTAAACAAGCTGTCTAGAAAACACTGAACAAAATGGTCCAGCCCTTCACTTATCGCCTTTAAAACAAATGATTTCACAGAGCTCATGGCCATGTTTATTCTACTGATTAAATTTCAGACAAATTGTAACACAGCACTCATAATAAGCCTAAGCAGTCCAGGGATCATTTTCATTTTTAGGATAATAAGTCTTACTTTTTTTCTCCTTCTGCTGCTGCAATTATGATAGAATAGAAAATTAGATTTTAATTAACCAGCAAGGGTTCCTCTCCTCCAGTCACTGGGAGTTTGGAGCCCCGTAAAACAATCAAGTAGAGAAATCACAGGGCTGCAAAAAATAATGGCTCTTTGGCCTGATGGCCCTCTACCCCCCAGAAGTTAAAGGCAGTTGCAAACAAATTTCTCAAGCTAAGGTAGAAATCTGTGCAGGCATTAGACAAATTTGCTGTGGGCAGGAAAGTTTTGTGTAAGAACAGAAACTAGATGCAGCCTCCATGGTCCCTCCTAAGACCTTGGATGACAGTTCCTTTTTTTTTTTTCCCCCTGCAACAAGCTTGCGTCAGCTAACTTACTGCTCAGAGAAACTTGCTACTGTCACCAAGATGCAATCCAGCATAGAATGTGGAGAGCATGCAGTTGCAAATTCTGTCACTCAACTTTTCAGTGCCCTCTTCCCCACTGCCCCCAAACTGCCTTTGTCTCAGGTACTGGCATTAGGAGCCTTATTAATTATAGATCAATCTGTAATTTGAAGGTATGCGCCAAGACTGTAGGGGGTCTCATTAACATAAGATTAAAAACTGACTCAGAGTCTAATTATTTTGTAGTCATAAAAATTCAGGCTGTACTGAAGTTTGAGCAAAGCAGTCTCACAGCATGAGCCCATCTGCAAGGGGTGTTTTAAGACACACCTGCCCTTATTTTTTGTTTTGTTTTTTTCTGAGTCTGTTTGTAACTCTACCTTTGTTTATTCTTCTCATTGCTCGTGAATACGTCTGCTTATGTAGACATATATGGGGACACAGCAGGTGAGAGTGATTTCCAAGTTGATGGAAGGAGTTCTATATGATGTGTTGACCAAATGTGGGAGCCTGGTGTAAGCCAGAAAGACAACGTCAAGGTCAAACTCTTAGGAAACATTAAGTGAGCTAAGTTGATTAATGATTACTAATGCAAGTTAAGCAGAGGCACTTCAACAAATGAACAGCTTTATTTGCCTAAACTATAGCTCATTAGGGAAGAATGTAGCGTGTACAGTCTGCACTGGCAGTTAACAAATGTTGATCTAGAATGTCTGTACATCTCTGCCTTGCTTCCTTTTATTGTCATCAAAATGAGAATCGAGATGTTTTCGAGATCTAGATTTAATTAATTCGTTTGTTCTGCTTGTTTGTGCAGGTTGAAACACCCCGTTTATCACTGTGGTCACAGAAAATGGAAGTTTACAGCTGTTGCTGTGATTATTATGTGATTGGGGGTTTATTTTATTTTATTTTTGTATTTTAGCTTAAAAGAATGAATCCTCCCTTCCTCCCTTCCTCCTTCCCTCTGTGTGTATGTGTGTGTGTGTGTGTGTGTGTGTGTGTGTGTGTGTGTGTGGTGTGTATGTGTGCCTCCCTCACCCCTCCCTCTTCCTATGCCTCTCTCTTCCTTTCTCACTATCCCCCTTAGGAACTGTTTTAGCTATAAGTAACAGGAAATCCAGCCGACTGTGGTTCAGACCAGAAAGGTTTGTGTCCTGCAAAATGCAGCATCTGAAAGTAAAGGTTCTCAGCACTGGTTTGCTGTTCCTGGCCGGCCTCTGCTATCTTTATTCTGTGCCATGTCTATGGTCCCAAGAAGGCTGCTTTAGGTCCGGATATCATCCACACTCAGAGGCAAGGAAGAAGTTCTTGCACTGCTGTTAAACACAGAAATAGTCTTCTCAGAGCCACTCTCAGCCCTTCGGACTTCTGCTTTGTTTCCCTGACTGGAACTGTGTTGGAGTGTCACATACTGGCTCCTAGCTGCAGAGCAGCTGAAGAAAGCGAGCACTCAGCTTTCTGCAATTTCTCTAGGAGAAACAGGCATTAGAGCAAGAACATGCCTGGCTGATATTTGGCTAAGCAAGAGTATGTACCATACTAGGAAATCTAGAAGCCAGAGCTGCACCACAATAGTTTCCAATTTCTTAACTCACTGATTGCCAAAATGTGGTCTTTGAATTAACAGCACAAGCATCGCCTGGGAATTTGTTAAGAAATGCAAGTTCTGGGTCCTTCCCTTAGACCAAGTAAGTCAAAATCTATAGTCAGGCTAATAATGAGGCAATTCCGCAGTTTGAAAGTCACTATTTTAGGAACCATGCTGCAATTCCATCTCCCAATAGCAGTTGCAATTCTTGCTTCTTCTCCTCTTCCGTCCTTTTCCTTTCCTTCTTCTTCTTTCCCCATCTTCTCTAGTGCTAAGAATTGAGTCTCGGTCCTGTGCATGCTAGTCAAGTACTGCAGTGCTGAGCTACAATGCCCACTCCCTAGCTTCTTAGTTTTGCAGGGTGTAATTTTTGTTTCGGTTTGGCTTAGTTTGATTTTTGAGACAAGGTCTCAAATAGCCCACACTGGCCTGGAACTCACTATGTGGATGAGAGTGACCTTGAACTTCTGATCCTCTTGCTTCTACCTCACAGCTGCAGCCTGTGCTACCAAGCCCAATGAGAACATGCTGGTGAGAATACAATGAAATAACTAGCAGAGAATATTTCAAGATACTTGCAGCCCCACTGTCTGGATTCGTTTGAGCTGCTGACACCACTTCTCCAGTTTAAGCCTGAGAATTGTCATGCTGTCCCTGTGCCCATGCTCTAATGGAGGAGGAATAGACTGGATCTTTTCATTGATTTCCTATGGCTGTCCCTGTAAGGCTGCTGCTGGTCTCACTGGGACACTAAGATGTTGTAGGCAGCCCAGCAGAAGCACCAAAAGCTTAGTAGAAATACAGGCTTGATGAATCAGGACCTGTGGTAATGAATCTCAGCAATCTGTAGCTTTGCATGTTCTAAAGGTAACTCAAGTTCTCCCCAAAATTTTAAAGTAAATGTCCTAGACTAGTATTTCTTATATCCAGGAATTACCTATAGATGATGTTAAAACACCATCTAACTTAGTGGGTACTTTAGACTTCTTTGGTCTGTAACAAACTGGAAGTAACTGGTCAAACGAAGGCACAGAATTTAATTTCTCTCAGTCATAGAGATTAAGGGAGATAAGACATCAGCAAGGCTTATTCCCTCTGAGGCCTCTCTTTTAGCTTTTCATGGCCACTTTCATCTCTCTCTGTCTTCATGTGGTCTTTGGTCTATGTGTGTCTATATCTGAATTTCTTCTAAGATAAAAACCAATCATAATGACCAAAGGATGCCCTAAAGACCTCATTTGTAGTTGCATCTTGAAATTCCTTGTTTCTAAATATGGTTCTGAGATACTCAAGCCCATGAACTGGGAGGGGGGGCATTCTGACCAGCTACCTGGTACAGAGGATGCTACCAGATGCAGAGGATGCTGCCAGATGCAGAGGATGCTGCTGTTCTTGGAACCACATGTTAAGTGACGGTAAAAAAATTCTACATTTCATACTCTGTCCAGGCAAAGGCTGATCTTCCAGCCTCATTTTAAGGAACTGTCTGTATAATTCATGCATGACCATATATCTTTTATGCATCTTTACACTTTAATGTGGTATATAATATAATAAACCTTCCATTATCTGATCTTCTCCAAATTGATTCCTCCTGGAGTTCATATAATTCTTAATTCAATTGTCCTGAGGACTGTCCTTGAGAGCCTAAGAATTAGAATGTTGGGCTACAGGCTGAGAATTCTAAGTAACTTTGATAAATTAGAGAAGTGTTACATTATAAACGGTCAAGATAAAGTCCAACAGGGATAGGTATAAGACCTTGCCTTTAAGCACCAAAAAGAGGATACAGCATGCGGAGGCTTTGAAAGCACCCATGATGGGAATTCCAGAATCTCATCACTCATGGTGAGAAATTATTCTGAAAATGAGCATCCCGGCAAGAAATTGCAGAAGAGCCAGACAGCAAATGCCTCTTCTCTAATGTAATGCTCTGACTTAGGGAGAAACATATAAGTAAGTATTTAAATCTCTCAGTATGTTACTAAGTTTTAAAAATGATCTTTGTGAGAATTGTGTCCACATAACATAATTTGGACATTATTTCCTATTTAGATTGCACCAGCAGTATACCTGGTGCCCTCAGGAGTAGATATCATAATTAAAATCAATGCTTGTTACATATCAGAATCACCTCAGTACACTTCTCATACTATCAATGTCCAAGCCCATCTCTATTAATTTCCTGGGGCTGCTATTTCAAAGTGCCACAAACTGAGTGACTTTGAAAAATAGAAACCAGGCTGGAATGCTGGCTCATTGGGCAAAGCACTTGCAAAGCAACCATGAGGTCCCCATCACCCATGTAAATGCTGGGCAGAGGCAGCCCACCTGGAACCCCACAGCTGAAAAGGCAGACATAAGATCAAAATCAGCTAAATCAGTGAGCTCTGGTAAGTGAGAGACCCTGCCTCAATTTATAAGGTAGAGGACAATTGAAAAAAACACCAATATCAACTTTAGCCCTATACACAGGCATGCACATATGTGCATGTATGCACACTCCACACACACAAACATGTATATTCAAATGCACACCAATCACATATGCACACATGCAAAGAAAAAAAAGACAGAAATTTTTGTTGCACACGTTCAACATGAATCAATGTGTTGATCATGTTTCCTCTGAGACACCTAGGGGAAGGATTCTTTCTTGCCCATTCTATTGTCTAGCAGGTAGTAGCCCCATATATTCTCCAGCTTGTGGCAGTATAGAGCTGATCTAATCTTTAGCCAGCATGTGCCAGTTTCTCCATACATCCCTTTCTCTAGATTTATCTGATCGTGGAATCAAATTTCTCCTTTTCCTAAGAGTACCAATTACAGCAGATTAGGACTTGCCTTGATGATCTCATTTTAGCTTACAATCACTAAGATATTATTTCCAGTTTAGGTCACAGTTGGAGAAACTTGGAGTTAAGATTTCCACGTACCTTTTTTTGACACATAGTTCACTTGTAATGAGATCCCAGAACAACTACATCAGAGTGTCTAGAGTAAGGTTCAACCATTAATATTTTGTAGGTTCCTTCAAAGAGTCTAATATGTTGCTCTGGTTGGGAACCCTCAGCCTGGTGAAGGTTGACAGCAGTCACTATAGTTGGACTAGCACTAGTATTTAAGAGACTTCAGTTTGCTAACAGGTGGCATGTTGGCAAATAGAAGTCCCTTCTGTTTGTCATAAAGTATGGGCAAGCCTTTCTCATCTTAAGAAAATAAAAAATGTAATGTGGTCTACCCTTATTCTCAGTTACCTGCTTCCCTTCCATTACTGCCAGGCAAATCCTCAAATACAATTCTAAACTTAGCATTGTCAAGCTCTCACACTATTAACAAACACACATCTGTTCACTGGCAACTTGAAAGGGGATGCAACATTTCCTTGGTAAATGGAGATGATGAACCAGGTTTCAGAAAGAGATCTCCCAGCACAAGTTTCAAGCACCTTTTCTCCTTAGGCAAAGGGGAAAGCAGGACATTTAGTTTAGGAGAGGACTCATGACCAGAGACTGTACTTATTGCTCTAGTGATATATAAAGGGACATTGTGAAACCAGTAGCTGGTACACACATAATCATAAGGTCGTTACATCCTGGAAAACAGCACACATAGTGTAGTCATCCTCTCCTTGGCTCCCGTAGTCTACAAAGGGGAAAAACAACTTAAGTAAGGTTTTTGTAGGCCAGTCTGAACAAATAGTCCCTAAGTAAGGAACACGTCTGCATGCAGAGTTAAACAGAAATAGCCTGACTCAGAGTGGAGGTAATAAAGGAGACAGACACAATCCCAGGCAGAGATGCTGAGCCTTTCACCCTGTTGACTCTCCATCAGAAGTGTGCACAGGCACACATGAAGAAGAGTCAATGCCTGACAAAGTTGGCCACCAAGTCCTTGAAAACTAACTCAGTAATCATGATGGCCAACCTCACATGCTAGAGGCACTACCTATAGCAAAATGTGGGACACTAATAATGCACTGCTCCAAAATTAGTTATCTTTAAAGTCAACTAAAAACAAGTACCTTCAAGCAAGTGAAACTGGAAGATATCTTTAGGTCTCCCTTGGGTAACAACACCCCTGGGGGCTTATCTCAAATATCTCAAATGCAACTCCCTTGACCTTTTCTCAAACACTGAGTTCACCCAGTCTCCAGTGCCCCCCTCCTTGACAAACACAAAAGGCACAGGAGGCCTTTTGTCTCTCTTCCTCCCCCTTGTCCTCTAAAGCAAGCACAGCCTTTCCACTCCCTTCCTCTCAAGGGGAGTTTTCCTTTGGCCTCCACCCAGCCATTTCTTTCATTTCCTTTTGAGGGCTTCTTATGTTCCCCACCCCCTCCACAGTTACTTGTTGGTGTGCATTTTAGATCTCTTCTCATACCATTGTGAATTAGGTTGAAGTATATCAAAGTATGTTTTTATAGGCCCCAAATAGATAAACAGTGATTTAATCTACAGTTTAGCCTAATTCTCTACCCTAGTAAGAACATTACTCATTACTTGTGGCATCAGTTATTACTTTCCTGGTTGATACTAAGGCTCACTATCATGTCTCAATAAGTCACAAAATATCTTTGTGATCCTCTTCTTGATGTGACTTGCCAACAAAGGAAATGAACAATTTACAGAAGCTTTTTATACATTTGTCTGAACAAACAGACTGCAGGATTTCCCACCAGCTGGGCACCAGCCACTACCCATTGTCTTCACACAGTAGCCCAAGTCCTACTTCCTTCTCTGGGACCCCTGAAAAACCTCTACCATTACAGATCTCTGAGACTGCTATGAGGCTAAAGGCAAAAACCTGTTCCAACTTATAGCCAGAAGTTTCTACCTGGCCCCACGGTCAGGACAAATCTCTCCCACCCCTGTCCCAAGTAAACACCGGCATCTTGCTAGCCACCTCTTATAACTTAACTCAACCCATTTCTATTAATCTATATGTTGCCATGTAGCTGTGGCATTACCGGTCTGCTGGCATCCTGTTGCTCCTTGGGCGACAGGCTGGCCTCTCCCCTCACTCTCCTTTCTTCTCCTGTCTCTTCAGTTTGAATGTCCCGCCTAACTTTATTCTGCCTCACCATTGGCCAAACAGCTTTATTTATCAACCAATCAGAGCAACACATATTAACAACATACAGAAAGACATCCCACAGCACCAACTAGTTATTGTCTATGCTGCAAGGACTGTTGAATATTTATGTACTAGTACCTGCTCTATAATCATAACTTCTAAATGTATCTATTTAGCTTAAAGATATTTTCCTAGCTTTAGAAACATGTCATCTGGCTTTCCTATGTTGACTGCACACAACACATCTTAGTCAACTTGCCCAGGTAGAATTTATGCAACACCCACTAGTGGCACTTTTAGTGTTCTGAATGCACTGCAGTCCAGGTATCCATGCTCTTGTGTGGTCTCCTTTCACACTGACACTGGCCTTGGCTGTGAGATTTGCTTGAGACAATGAGATATAATCAAGTATGACAGAAGCAGAGGTCTTAGAAATGCTTGTCCTCTTGGAATGCTATATCCCAGTGACACTTGCTATAAAGAAGCTTGGAATAGCCTTCCATGCAAGGAGATTGTGATGTGAAAGGCTCCAGAAAAGATCTGAAATATCCCCAAAGTATCCCATTCCATCCTGTCCACATGTCTTATTC
>CABHPQ010155627.1:0-40162 GCA_902168405.1 Peromyscus aztecus | reverse complement strand
CACACACACACACACACACACACACACACACACACACACACACGCATGCACATCAGATTTGACACATACCCCATTAAAGAAACTGGGAAACATGGGCCTGTGCTTATGGGTGCTCTAAGTTACCTGCCCACATAATGGTGGAAGACATGATTCAGTTGGAATTGATTCCTTTTGTTCACAAAGGAGGTGATGAATGCAAACCACAACAACATTACTAATTTTTTAACACTCCCTGGATTTTGTCTTTGTAATGACATATGACTGACATATAAGACTCAAAACCATTGCTTTACATAGAGAGGTAGCCTTTGTTTTCAATGCTCAGTGAATGGATCCCTTTAATCTGTGACTCCTTTTCCTTTTGAAATTCAGAATCTATCCCAGAGTTGGCAGGTGTTCAGTGAGAGTTGGTATTCGAAGACATTCTTGACTCTGAGAGTCGCATGCATCATAAGTGAACTACCTGGAAGTGAAGATGATAATGAAATATGGCCCCTTGGCTATGTGCCTGGAAGCAGCAGTCTGTGTGATGGGGGCATCATTTTGTATTTAAGACAATGCTGACTCTGCCACAAGGCCCTTGAAATTTAAAAAGAAAATAAAAATGTTGGTAGATTTTTATTTTATTATCTGTTTAAAGACATAGCTTTAACTTATCAAACCTCACATGATCATCAAGGGTTGAGTGGACAAATATTTCCCAATATCCTATGATCTCATGATCTATTTATTGTCTCCTAAAGTCCGTTTTATGAAAATTTATTCTTAAGGATAAAGCTACAGTATACTGACTGTAAATTGTAACTCACTGATAATGAAAATTCATCACAAAATGTGTCAAGGCAATTTTCATTTTGAGTAAAATTCCTTTAAATAAAATTGCAAGTGTGATTCTGCTGCTCAAGGATATTAGCGGTGAGAGTGTTGAACTTTGTAAGGATGTTGGCATTACCAGAGTAGTAAAATTCGAGGTGTTACGCCTCTCTTAGAAAATCATTCTTTTCCCTCTGTTTAATGACAAGACAATGTCCAAACAGTTGTGACAACTTCAAAATTTTTATTGCATTTTGAGCTTTACTTAAATTTATTTATACAAAATTAATATGATGTAAAAAGTATCCAACAGACAATCTTGAAGTAAAAAAGGACATCTTTTGTAATCTCATCTGATATTACTACATGACTGTTTAATCAAAGCTGTTTCCTAATAAAAATAAGTAGCAAAAATACACTGAAAGTTTGTTCTCAGATCATGCTTTTTATGTTAATGGCTCATCAGTGTGTGGGTGTATATTAATTATACATAATCCTATGTCCTATTGCGGTGTTTCATGCATTTCATAGTGTATTTTGCTCATCTCTACTCTTTCCACCACACTCTCTCATCCCTTCCTGCTTTTGTTTATTTCTTCCTTCTTCAAAATTTGTCCCCTCCTACTCGAATGTATTTTTCTTTACCCGAGAACCAGTGAATTTCATTACATTGTTTCTCAGGAGCGTAGTTGGGCGTTTGTTAACAGGAGCATGTGCATCTTATCAGTTGTCACATCATGGGAGAAAAAGAGTGTGTCTTCCTCCTCCACCTGATCTTATGAGCCTGAGTACTGCACCCATTACAGTGTTCTTTTAAGGGGAAACAGGTGAAATACCTACTCAGGACTATTTCACTTTGTGTTCACTACTATTCCATCTACTGTTTCATGCTTTTATTTATATAACTAATTTTTAAATATTTTAAATTAAAATATCATTACACTTCCCCATTCTCCCTCCTACTTCCAACTCCTCATATGAATCTTCCTTCCAACCCATCATATATCACCTCCACCAAATTGATAATCCTTTTTATTTGAGTGAGTATATATGTGGATGTGTGTGTGTAATATACGGACACAAATTGCTGAGGTTTTTTTTTGTTGTTGTTGTTGTTGTTTCCATGCATGTTGTTCCAGGGCTTAACTCTTTGTAGTGGACAATCAGTTGTGGGATCCTCCCTGGAAGGCTAATAATTCTCCTTCTCATCACTCCTTAGTTGCTTGTAGTTTTCCATCTTGCATTTTAGTATGTGTTATTGTATTTTTATTGTTGAACATGTCTTGTTTATGTAGCCAGTTCTTGGAAATACTGTTTATCAGTAGACTTTCTGATATTCTGGCTTTGACCATCCCTTACCCCTTTTTGGTGATGTTCCCTGAGCCATAGATGAAGGATCTGTGATTCAGGGGTACTCACTGGGGCTAGACTCTCCTATAACCACTCATCTCTGCATTATGTCCAATTGTAGATCACTATAATGATCTCTACTTACTATATAGAGAAGTTCCTTTCATAGGGGTGATAATTACTCTTATCTATTCATTTAAAGATAAGATTTAGAACAGAGCTGGTAATTATGTGGATTATGCTGGTCTACTAAAGTGCAGTACTACATTTTCTGTTACATCCATGACCTCACTAACCCTGGGAAGTTGGTCAGGTTTCCAGTACCAGGCATGATTTCTCTCCCATTTAGTGGGCCTTAAGTCTTAGCTACGTGAGTGACACCACCATCCCTTTATGTATATCTTGTCATGCTGGTTACTGTAGCCCATAGGTGTCACAGCTGACAAGGACAATTATGTACTCCTTCCCCGACAGTTTTCATAGTGTTTTCTGATACTACGGAAGCTAGACTTCAGGAAGGAGGCTTCAGATTAGATCCAGCTCAAATAATTTGAGCAGTGTGCCCTGGTGGTTCTGTATCTTCAGCAATAGAAGTATACCTTCAACCTTTGAGAGGCATTCAAGGGCAATGGAAAAAGCCTAGGTTGCTTTGGGAATAATTTAGACTACACTGACCAACCACTCAGGAACACAAAAATAGGTATAAGAATAATATATTATCAAATGTTTTATAAGAATTCTTTCATAATTGCTATCTATATTTCTGTACTATTATGTTTTAATACTCAATATATTTTATCTGCTTCTAAGAGATCTATCCTCCATTTTGAGAAATTATTCATGTTCCTCAGCTAGACAATACCAATTTAGGAATAATTTTAAATTTTAGGGGGTAATTCTTAAAATAGAGGTCTTCACAATTGTCATTATATAAGTTAATTTTTAAAGTAAAACATAATATTATTTCCTAGTATAAAGTGTATATAAAATATTAATAATGAACCTAAAAATGTAAATTTTAAGAATTTATTTTTAGCACTAAGTAATAACTGAACTTATCATTAATGATCTTTCTGTTAAAAATTCATATTTGAAGCATATTTGAAATGTATATTCAGAAGTTATATTCAGAAAGTTATTTCAGTTATTTTATGTTATTAATAATTGTTATAAGTTTGGGTGTTTTGCCTGGATGTGTGTATATCTTACTGCATTTGTGCATGGTATGCTTGGAGGCCAGAAAAGAGCAACATATCCCTAGAACTTGAGTTCCAGTTATCTTTGAGCTGTAAAATAGGTGCTAGGAATTGATCCTGGATCCTCTGGAAGATCAGAAAGTGCTTTTAACTGCTGAGCCACCTTTTTAAGCCCCCAGAGTATTATTTTATACAGAAGCCATATTGGAAATTGTTACAATCCACCTAGGTTACAACCTGTGGTACAGCTTCCAAATCCAATGGAGAAAACTAACTCTTTTTGCAATACTTTGGGTATCTCCATTTTGGTACTTAACAACATGGATAATTTTTTCAGTCTCTCTATTAAACAAAAGGTTACAGTTGTTGTGAATGATACCTTCCCACTTTCCCATCACCATGAGCTTGCCACATGTCACTGAACTCCCTGTTTAATAAGCATTGTGCCTCCTACCTTCAAAGCATCCTATTCTTGGATAAGAATAGGATGCTTTGCACAAAAATAAAATACACAGTAGCAGATGTCACATTATTTAATCCAATTGCCTTCTAACGTGCCAACTCTTAAGTTACAAGTTGTGGATACCATACATTGCTGAAGATAGAAACTCCAAATATTAGACTATGGGCCTCAAGAAGCTTACTTTTATTTTGAACATAAAATATCTTTGTTCTTGTCTAATAGTTACACCAAGATATATTCTTTATTTCTTCTTCACCTGAAAGAAACTGATTAGTTGATTCCTGATATGAAATAAAGGTGACTATTGAGTTCACAGACAAATATTTAATTTATAGAACCAATTTCATTCAGGGAAGTTGAAAGAAGCATAAAAAAAGCTTCCAAGGGAGGGGCTGGAGAGATGGCTCAGAGGGTAAGAGCACTGGCTGTTCTTATAGAGGTCCTGAGTTCAATTCCCAGCAACCACATGGTGGCTCACAACCATCTGTAATGAGATCTGGCTCCCTCTTCTGGCCTGACATGCAGACAGAACACTGTATACATAATAAATAAATAAATCTTTAAAAAAAAAAAAGACATTGCTTTAATAAAAAAAAAAAAAAAGCTTCCAAGGGTGTAGCTTCCCCATTTTATCATTGACTAACAGATCTATAGATCTCTGTAGCACAGGAACCTCCACCCCTGATGACACCATGTTTGATATGGATTGCTGTGATTGGAGCTTTGAAAATAAATATCTAAAAAAACTACCATTCCTGTAGAAAGCACACTGTTTTGGTTTGAATCAGAAATGTACCCAACAGGCTCATGTTTTAAAATTTTGTGCCCCTATTGTGGCCAGGCTATGGCACTGTTTTAGGAAGCTGTGGGTTATTTGGAGGTGAAGTTTCATTGGCAAAAATAAGTCATTGTGGGGGACCAGCCTCACACATATTTTGCCCCAGGGACTCTTGAGGAATGAGGAATAAGAGACTTGGTTAGAAATAGAAGGGAGAGAAACAGAAAACACAGGGTAGACTCTGGTGGGCCTGGATCCTTATCCACTGTCCCAGAACTTTATTCCAAAGGTCTATTTATAACAATGTCAAGGGGTGGAGCAAAAGACCTCCTCCTTGCTAGTTACAAAACACCTGCACTCAAGTCCGTGGTCCAATCATCCTCTCTATGCAGACCTGATGGGTAAAGCCACTAGGAAACCTGAAAATGGGCTCCCAGGAGTCATTACAGAGTTAGGCTTTGATGTTATAGCAGATCCAAAAGCTCTATTTCCAGGTACTGTAGGATGTGAGGGCCCCCCACCCCACCACCACCACCACACTATCTTCCACATCTATGAATGTCACCTTCCCTGAGCTGGTGGATAGAGGTAGTCTGAAGCTGTGAACAAAAGTAAATCTTTTTTTACTGGCACAGGAACAAGATCCCCATGGAATGTTGAAGAGAATACCTTAGCAAAGAGGGAATGGGCACATGCAAAGAAAGCTCACTAGGACCCAACTCTTCCTCTCTACTGTCTGCCACACAGACTTAATGCAGGTCCTGGTAGACAAACGTTTTGTTTGGTAAGGACAGGAAAATGGTTTCTCTACATACCATGTAAATGTTGCTGTTTCAGTCTGTCTCCTTACAACATTTTAGCCAGAGATAATGAAAAAGATTTTCATCCTTGCACTCCAGGCAGTGGTGCATCCATGGCCCTTCTTTTATGGGATATAGAGACCCATGTGCCTAGAAAAGCCATTCTCACAGAAGTCCGGGCTCTCCACAGAAATGTGAACAGAAATAGCAAAATGGTATTCGGGGATAGGTGGCAGCATGCAGGACGGCTGTGTTAATTCACAGACTCATTAGGTACGCTGCGAACTGGTGTCCATGCACTTTTAAAATTCACCCTACCCAGGGAGGGTTCTTAGGATTCATGAGCAAGATTTTCTACACAGGCCTACCCTATGTAAGGACAGCCATGGCAATGGCTAGTAAGAGCCAGTTTATTTATTTTTCCTTGAAGTATAGTCAAGATTATTTATTGAAAACCAATTTATGAGCCCAATACAAATCCACAACCCAGAATTCATGAAAGGAAAAACCTAAGCATGTGTACACTTAACAAGTGCCCCAGGTCACTGTTAGCAAGGAAATAACGATTTATTTGAAAAATTTATTAGGACCACCTGGGAGTCTCTCAGAATGAGGTTGGACCTGTACAACATCCTTTCAAAATGCCCACCACAGTGTGTTTACATTCACTTGATGAAGACTCAGGTCTAAAGGAATATTTAATATATTTCTAAGATATAGAAATTAGGTATAATTGAGTATAGGTCATTACATGGAAATGATGGTTCATTCTTATTTCTAGAAAAGGTAAAACCCATTTCAACCCAGAAATACAGAAATGCAATTGGACTGACATGTGAGTCAGTATAGAGCTGAAGGATTCTAAGTATCCACTGCTGTCACAGGCAGGCTCACAGCCTAAGAATGATGAGTTGGAACTCACTTGTACCTTCTGGGTGGCCAAGAAAGTCTTCTTTCACTTGGGACAGTTAGTTTGGGAAGGTCCTGATATTCACCATGCCCACACATGTCTTTACCCATGTTACACCATCATCTATGGTCTGGCAATTCTATTCAATCTTGTATACAGGATTGATCTTTAAATAAGTAAAATAATAAAATGCCAATTTTCTGAAGATCACATTTCCATTTAATTAGTAATAAACAGTATAATTTCAAGGTTCCAAATAAAAGCAGATCAAATTGCTCTTCAGAGAAGCTCCCATTCCCATAGCCTTGACTCTTCTTTGAATGTTTCCACATGCATACAAAACCAGTAGAACACCGCATATACGTATTGTCTTGTACCTCTCTCTTTCCACCTAGTACAACTTTTTCCCATGCCAGTATTCAGAGAGTTTCTCCATTGCTTTTCTTTTTTTTTAATTTAGTGTATTCATTTATTTTACACCCCAACCACAGTTTCCCTCCCTCCTCTGCTCCCATTGCCTACCTGTGCACCACTACCCCATTCACTCCTCCTTTGTTTCCCTTCAGAAAGGGGCAGGCCTTAAGAGGCAGTTTAATTCATCAAAAGACTCATGTTAGGTTAGACTCACAGGCTGGGAAGACACTGAGAAACCAGAGGTAAAAGTGCCCCCCCATCTTTTCTCATCAGAAATTCCATAGCATTTGAGATTGATTATCTAGAAAACTTCTATCATTGCCTTGCTTCCATTATTTTATTTTATATTATCATGAGCCAATGGTATGAAATAAGGCTTATCCACACAAACAGAGTGAATACTCATTTACATTAAGAGGATCAGTTAGGATCATCCGTTAATTTTCACTTTTTTTTTGTTGCCTAATGATCCAATCCAAATACTTAGAAGGCTGAGTTTTCTTCTGTTAAGCAGGAAATGGCCATTTTTTACCAAAAGAAATATAAAAAGAAAGCAACATCAGAAGGTGACATATGTAAGAATTAACAGCTACTGTAAAACCCCATCAGAAAAAAATCCCACAGTACATATATTAAGTATGGGGAGATAAATGAAAACCCATATGTGTCTTAGGAACTCCACATAAATATTATTTATCACAAATAAGCTTCAAGAGTCTTTCCTAGAGGAACACCGCTAGAAAAATATGTTGCCCCCATGGATGCATCAATCATCAACAAAAAATTCAGGACCAACATATTTGGTGTGAAAATGGCTAGTAAAATCATAATTCTCTTTAAACACAACAGGGAGGTCATTTTCACAATTTCTGTTTTTTTTTTCTTTTGAGTAAGTTATAAACTATTTAAATCCTGTAGAATTTTGGTATAATCCCTACTAAAATATACAGAATTGTTACAAATTAGAAAACATCCACTCTAATATATTTATGTCTCATTAACCCACTTAGCAGAATATAGCAATTAAGTTAGTTACTTGAAGTAGACATTGATTCTGCCATCATATTATTCAGAAATTTTCAGAAGAGGAGTTTAAATTTATTAATAATCAGATGAATATGTGTTTCTCTTATGGCTCAAAAATATAATGTAACACTAACACTATATAACACTATAGTAGCTCCTGCACTGTTCATAACCCAAGAGGAAATTTCATCAGTTCCCTCAGGGAATTTCATTTGTGGTGAGGGGTGGAGTGGAAGAAAAGGAGACAGAGTCACACTTTGTACCACCAGGTATAGATGTAATTTTGAACGGTATTTTTTAAACAAGAAACACAGAGCCAAATGCAGACTTAAAAGCCCAAGAGGTCAGAGTAGCAGTCAAGAGCTAAGACCAAGACCGTCTTCTTACCCCTCGCTGTCCCTGCTGTCCTTCCCCTTCGAAAGAGACCTACTTCCTGTGTGTCTGTCTTTTTATCGACTTTCTGTTCTGCCTTGTCATTGGTTGTAAACCCAACCACATGATCTCCTCATCACTGCCTGTCTATACAGACCTCCAGGTCTCCATAGTTGGTATTGAGATTAAAGGCATGTGTCTCCAAACTGGCTATGTCCTTGAACACACAGAGATCTGCCATCATGTGATCGGGATTAAGGGGGTGTGCTACCACTGCCAGACTTCTGCTATGGCTTGCTATTAGCTCTGAACCCCAGGCAACTTTATTTATTAACATACAAATAAAATCACATTTCAGCACAAATAAAATATCACCATAGCCAGGGGGTTAGAACTTATGGAGACCAGGCTGTCCTTGGGTTCACGTATATCTGCCTTCCTCTGACTCTCTAATGCTGGGTTGAGAGCTATGTACCACCACAACTTTGATGGTTTTAACATTGTTGTAGTAGTTATGGTTCTCCAGGAGATTGAACCTAATAGAATATATATACACTTTTCAGAGAATTACTAATTTGGCCAAGGGGATCATGCAACATGGCCACCCACTAGATAAAGAGCTGGAAAATAGCTGTAACTTAGGTAAAAATGTTTTAAAAGTAGCAAATTCAAAACAATACAAAGCACGATGAAGCCCCAACTTAAGGGTATAGATTTAAAGGTCCTTTCAGAGTCATCATTGATCTAAATTCACATTCAAAGACAATGGAATCATTGATACCTATACTCATTTGTACCAGTAAAAATATATGGACTCAAGTGGAATTCCCCAGCCGAAGATTTATCATCTGCACCTATTTCAAATGGGACACCACCCTACTGGATGGTCCTGTTTCAGTTGATGATCTACATGTCAATTATACATGGAAATAGCCTCATGGATTCTGCCTGAAAAATATTTATCCATTTTTTTAGATAGTTCTTAATTTTGTCAAATTCATATCAATGATTATGAATTATACTTATTTAGTAAAATATCATATGAAGAAAGTATATAAGTATATGAAAGTATAAGAAAGTATATAGCATATGTGACATATTTTGATGTTAAAGAGAAGAAGGGAAAGATTGGCCCAGAGAACTATGAGATTATGACATGAAAATTGCTGAAAATGAAAACTCCTCGAAAATTATGATTTCCCAAAGTCTAGCCTTGATTCTGCTATATACATTTACATGCTTACACACTCTCAGTCATGTTTTTGGCAATTGGAAAATTGTAAGATATACGTTCCTATGACTATTCTGAGATTCAAGGGAGGTGATGCATATGGTATCATATTATCCACTGATCAAAAAGAAACTTTGTTCATATTACTTTAATTTGACTCAATGTTAATTATTTCAATTAAAAGTAGGATTAATAAAGATAGTATGATTCAAGGACAAAATCATTGCTTTGGGTTATTTTTAACACAATATTTTATTATAGACCTTAAACATTTTCTTTTAGAATTTTTAGTAATTTTTTCAGTCAATGTTTTCATTGTCTATATGTCTCTGCTGTACAATGTAATATTTAAGGACTTTGATATGGCTTTTCATGGATAAAATACTTTTTAAATTTTAGTGAGACTCCTAATTGATTCAGATGATCGTTGATACACATTGGCACTAAGTGAGTGCATCCCCAGACAAAAATTTTCATCAGCCTACTGCTCATCTACCAGTGGGGCTCAAAATGGCCCCCAGACAGTGACTTACAAAGGATCCTAGGAACACTGGCTTTTTTAGGAGACATAAACTATGGTCCTTCTCCCCTCTAAATATACTTTTAACCATTATCTCTTTTGATCTTTCTCAAACATCTGTCTAGACTATATCAGTTTGACTGAGGTATTAAACGGGAGACCACGTCACAGAAAGAAGACTATCTCATTCTCTCTTTTTCTACGTGTTTAGTTCATGTTTATGCAATATAGAAATTATACCAGGTCAGGCTGGGGAGACAGGCCAGTGGGTAGAGTGCTTGCTGTGCAAGGATGGGCAATTAGTTTAAACATCCACACATCAGACATGGGTGAGACTGAAGACACGAGAGTCCCTGGAGGTCTCTGGGCCAGCTCATTTTATATACAGAATAGTGAATAACAATGAGATCCTGTCTGAAAACCAAATGGAATTCGAGGATTACAGAAGAGGTCTTCCTCTGATTCCACTTGCATGATGTCCATGCACACATAGTCACACTCAAACACACACAAAGGTAAATAAAGCAAATTAAACAATCAAAGAAAATATTTCATATGCTCAAAGCTATTTTTGCTATGAAATAAATAATGAAAGCTAAATAAAGCATGGTATGCAGAGTAAAACTTAAAATAATATTTCACAATTATTAAAAAATTCAGAAAGTTCATGTGTTTCCATTAGTTTGGCTAGTTGTCTCTGTACTTTTTCTGATCATGGTCTCGATATCTCTTGCTCATAGAATCCCTCCTCTCTCTCATCGATTGGACTCCTGGAGCTCTGCCTGGGACCCAGCCGTGGATTTCTGCATTTGCTTCCTCCAGTCACTGGATGAGGCTTCTTTGATGACAGTTAGGGTATTCAGCCATCCAATCACCAGAGTAGGCCAGCCCAGGCATCCTCTCAACTATTGCCAGTAGTCTATGGTTGAGTCATCCTTGTGGATTCCTGGGAACCTCCCTAGCACTCTGCTTCTCCCTATTCTCATGGTGTCTTCATTTATCATGGTATCTCTTTCCTTGCTCTCCCACTCTGTTCCTGTTCCAGCTCAAACCTTCCACTCCTCTAAGTTCTCATCTCCGGTCCCTTACCCTCCATTACCCCCCACCCCTCACTCCTGGCTTTCTCATGTAGATCTCATCCATTTTTCCATCATTGGTCGATCCATGCACCCTTCCTAGGGTCCTCCTTACTAGTTAGCCTCCCTGGAGCTGTGGGTTGCAGTCTGGTTATCCTTTGTTTTACATCTAGTATCCACTTATGAGTGAGTACAAACCATGTTTGTCCTTCTGAATCCGAGTTACCTCACTCAGGATGATATTTTCTAGTTCCATCCATTTTCCTGCAAACCTCATGATGTTATTGTTTTTCTCTGCTGAGTAGTACTCCATTGTGTATATGTACCACATTTTCTTTATCCATTCTTCAGTTGAGGGGCATCTAGGTTATTTCCAGGTTCTGGTTACTACAAATAATGCTGCTATGAACATAGTTGAGCATGTGTCCTTGTGGTATGATTGAGAATTCCTTGGGTATATGGCCAAGAGTGGTATATCTGAGTCTTGAGGAAGATTGATTCCCAATTTTCTGAGAAACCGCCATACTGATTTTCAAAGTGGCTGTACAAGTTTGCATTCCCACTAACAATGTAGGAGTGTTCCACTTGCTCCACATCCTCTCCAACATAAGCTGTCTTCAGTGTTTTTGATCTTAGCCATTCTGACAGGTATAAGATGATATCTCAGAGTCGTTTTGACTTGCATTTCCCTGATGACTAAGGATGTTGAGCAATTCCTTAAATGTCCTTCAGCCTTTTGAGATTCTTCTGTTGAGACTTCTCTGTTAAGTTCTATAGCCCATTTTTTAATTGGACTGTTAGCTATTTTGATGTTTAGTTTCTTGAGTTCTTTATATATTCTGGAGATCAGTCCTGCAGTGCGATCGGGACCTGTTCCTAGTGCATGAGCCAGCTTTTTGGAACCTAGTGCCTATGGTGAGACACTTTGTGTAGCCTTGGTGCAGGGGGGAGGGGCTTGGATCTGCCTCAACTGAATGTGCTAGGCTCTGCTGACTCCCCATGGGAGACCTTGCCTTGGAGGAGGTGGGAATGGGGGATGGGTTGGGGGGAATGTTGGGGGGGACAGGAGGAGGGAGGACAGGGAAATCTGTGGTTGATATGTAAAATGAATAGAAAATCTCAATAAAAAAGGAAAGAGAAAAAAATCAGAAAACAATGTAAGTCATTTATATTTTCTATTTCTTTCTATATAAACATTATATTAAAAGACAAATTAGCAATCTTAGGCCTCAGTCAATCATTACAAGAGAAATAATACTGAATTTTATAGTATAATGAATAAATATGTTCAACCTTGTGGAAAGAGTTATTTGTGTTTAAGTTGATTAAGATATATATACATACATATATGAGATGGTAATAGTACAGTAGTAGTAAGAATGTGTGAAGTAAGGTTAGTGAGAGATTATATTGTGATAGAGAATTGTGAACTATAGCTCAAGAAAATGCATTTTTCTTCAGTGAATATAAATTCTATATTATTGTCCATGAATTTAACTTACTCACCTAGAAAACTTTCTGAAATACCATGAAAAATACAATTACCATTCATACAACACAGTCATTCAAAATTTTATTGTAAGAGATGATCAAAGTATGCAAAATGTTAAGTGCATTTAGCAAAATGATGTGAAAATCAGACATTGTGAGTCTTAATATATACATTTTATTGTAAAACAATTCCTTTGCTTTTCCAGGAGAAAGGAAAAAACCTCTTACTTTTCTGTTAAAAGTTCTCTTATATTTCTTTTTGGGTGTCCATCATTATATATCTACAGGTGGATATAGAGGAAAGAGCATAGTTACGGCAAGAAATTATATTTCAGTGAAGACAGAAGTAATGTGTTGATCATTGAAGTTTTACTTTCAAATAATACAAAGTGGCCTTGAATCCAGTACATACAATAATAAACATGATTGGCATAATTGTTCCCTAAAGTATATAAAGAAAAAGTAATGGCATTAGAATGAAATTCTCTCTAGAATGCATTTATTCACAACAGTCATATGGATATGACCTCATGTAAAATTGCATACAGGAAACATCAGCCAGCTCTCCTTAGAATTCTGCCTATCAAAAGAAACATGTATTTTATTGAACTCCTGAGAGCAGAGATATAAACTGTTTCCATGACAGCTGATCCTCAGAATTAATAGCAGACTGAAAGACACTTCCCATAATGCTTTGTGAAAAGTGGGTAAGTTCTTTCTGCCTCCTCTTTACAGGGCTTTCTAGCTACGAGAGGCAACATCCCATTTAGGGCTGGGTGTTCCAACATTTTTTAACTCTGCATAATGTCTGTCTGAAGTTTCTATATTTGTTCCCATTTGCTTTAAGGACAAGCTTCTCTGATGGTGGCTGAAGATCTATGAGCATAGCAGAATATCATTAAGGGTCATTTTATCACTACTTCTTTTTCTTTTTTTGGACCAGTATTATTTGGTTTTACCACAGGTACCGGGAATTTCTAGTCTCAGGTTCTCAGACACCCAGGTTGAGTATGGTTTCTGTCTTGTGGAGGTAGCCTTAAGTCAGAGCAGTTATTGGTTTGTTTCTCTCACAAGGTTTTTACCACCATTATCCTAACATATCTTATACCATTGTAGATAAAGAGCTGTGACTGGCGTGTCAAGTTGAGAACCAAGATTAGCCATCACAGCACAATTACCATGTTTGTTTTTATTACAACCAGTAATTAAATAACTAGGTAGTTTACTTTTCCTGATACTCTAATGTGCTTTATTGGAGACATGACTATTAATGTTTGCTTGGCGTGACATATGCTAAATAGCTTTAGGAAGCTCTCAGTACTGAAACACATTGAAAGAAGTCAATGAAAGTCAGCCATATGTAAATCGTAATTAACATTATTATGAGTCACGAAACCAGTGAGTGTACAAACTATATAAATATATATATATTAATATAATGTACATTATATAAAAAAAGAGTTATGACTGGCTTGATATTTCTGTTTCTCTTTTGATAGCTTGCAGAATATATTCCTCTAACAAAGATGCTAGAACACAGGGCTGAAGGCTTTGTGTAGGCACTAGCTAGACATCTCCACGTTTAATGAGTTGTGTGAGTGTTGGTTCAGCAATTGAGCATTCTGTCAGTTTGTAGAGAGCAACCTATACTCTTGGCAACAGCCTAGTTGTTTGTTGATTCGCATGGAGTCCTTTGGCCATCAACTCAATTAGAAATCAAGAATACAAGTCCCTCTAAATCAATATGTGACCCATCCAGCAGGCCAGGTTATTCGTGGGTCTAGAGCCGGGAAACACCTGAAAGCCAAGAGGGAGAGAAAGGAAGGGAGCCAGGTGCATATAATAATTGACAAGAGTCAGTCTGAGTCGTGTCAAGGCTCCGTTTATTGATTGGGTGGGGAAGCTTTTATGCAGGGCTTCAGGCAGGGAGGGGGAACAGAGAAAGGAGAGTGGAAAATTTTCAGAAGAAGTCAGAGTGGTCAGGGCGAAGTCTCTTTGGCCCCAGGCTCCTGCAGCTGGCTGATTATCATCTGTTTTAGAAAGTTTATCTAATCGTAAATCCTGCAGTTGGCCGGTCCCACGCCCCTGTTGTTACTGTATGAGGCCTTATCTAATCGTACATGTTTGTGGTTATGCCAAGGTCTTCCTGTATTTGCAAGACTTGCAGTTAGCCAAGGACGTCTTGTTTTGCAAGACTCCAAGCAGGAAATTCCAAACATAACATACCTGGGTCAAACAGTCCTGGGTCAGTCTCCAACAAATATGGTCAACCCTTGTATGAATTCACAGAGACTGAAGTAGCATGTAGAGGGCCTGCAGGAGTCGGCACCAAGTCCTCTTCACTGATGACATTCAGTTTAGTGCTTTTAATGGATTCCTGAGTGTTCGAGCAAGTGGATCTCTTAATCTTGTACCTTTTGGGGGGTTCTTTTCCTTCTCTTGATTTGTCTTGCCCAACTCCTGTGTGATAATTTTTATTTTGTCTTGATCTATTTTATTTTTGTATTTTAAAAACTGAATGAATGAATGCGTGAGTGAATGTGTGGAACTCCAGAATCAAACAAGTCAGTTGAATGTGCTTGCACCCTGAGAAATCTCTCAAATATTTACTGTGGGAGTCCAACATTCATTACCAACTTGGGTAGAAAACCTGGATCCACTTCAGAGGACAAAAGGTCACGTTATTTTAAAAGCCACCACCTCTTATTCTCCTGCCAGAAAGCTGACGCAGACATATGTTACTTTGCTGACAGCTTGTCAGCTGATAACCTAAGGGCTGTGCCATCTCTGTTGCTGTGAAGTTCCTGTCCCCTCCGTGTACTTCCCTCTGTGCTGGGCTTCCTTGGTCTTCTAACTGATAGCACCTGTCTGCCCCTATTCTGACCCCTGTATGCAAACTAGGTGTATTTCCCTTGTTCCTATGTTTTCATACTATAGAATCTCAGCACTCCAGAAACAGAGGCAGGCAGATCTTTGTGAATTCAAGGTCAGCCTGTTCTACAGAGTGAGTTCCAGCACAGCCAGGACTGTTTCACAGAGAAACCCTGTTTTGAAAAACAAACAAATAAAAAAAAATAAACAAATAAATAAATAAAAAATAAATAAATAAATAAATAAATAAATAAATAAATAAATAAATAAATAAAAAGAAAGAAAGAAACTAGACTGCTACTCCAATAAACAAGCTGCTGGTGAGGCAGACTTCCAAGCAGTTCTTTGCTATATGGACTCACAGTCATCAGATACTCTAGCCTCTGTTTTCCCCTGGGTCCTAAGACAGCTTATCCAAGGAGTCTTGGGGCCAGGAGATAACAACATGAATGAATGTAAACCTAACCAGTAGGGTAAAGGTTAACAATAGAGCTACCATTTATTCCTTCTGGGAGAAGGAAATCCAGTTTTCTCCAAAGGAATGAAAGTGTGTCTATTTACTACTCTAGGGCAGATCTCATGTTCAGGAGTAGTTCACCAATAAATAATGGACTCCACAGTTTTTCGTTTGTTTGTTTGTTCTGTGTGTGCTTTTATTTGTTTACAGTTTGTTTCTTTATCTTATTTATTTATTTTTTTGCTGTGAACTTTGTTTTCTAGGTTTTGGGGGTTTTGTTGTTGTATTGGGTTCTTGGTTTGTTTTTTGAGAAAGAATTTAAAGTTGGGTGTTTAGGGAGATTGAGAGGATCAGGATGTACTCAAGGGGTAATATGATCAAAATATATTTAAATTAAAAATTGTTTTATAATAACAAAAATATTATAAAATCATAGCACAAAATAAACAATCAAAGCAGATAAATGATTGATTGTCTTTTGACTCATAGAGAATTGGGGCAGTAGAGAGTTAGAAAGTAACAAGGCTAGTGGATGCATATTTATCAAGAAAACTAGCTATTGTTTCTTCTATTTTATCAAGTATAGGTTAAGAGTGAAGGAAAACATACTCATTTGTTCTTCTATAGCAATTTATGAGTATTTTCTAAAAGAACAAGAAACAATCATTCAAATAGTTCTGCTATAAAATAAATGTTAAAAATTGTGAAATTAACTTTAAAAATGTTTTAATTTATAACATAATGAATGTAATATAATAAAAAATGTGAAATTAACTTTAAAATGTTTTTATTTGTAACATAATGACTGTGATATAATAGTCATATTCCATGTGACTCATTTTTTAAGAAAAAAATTATTTATTTTTGTTTTATATATGTGTGTGTTTTGTCTGACTGTATATCTGGATACCACATACATTTGATACCAGGAAAAGGGAGTCAGATAACCTTGTTCAGGAATTGCAGAGGGATGTAAGCACCATGTGGAAACCAGGGTCCAGGAGGAGCAGCCTGAGCTCTTACCCCTGAGCTGCCTCTCCTGCACCCTATGTGTCTTTCAACCAAAGTTCTTCCCATGAGAATTCAAAGCTTTCTCATCATCAAGCCACCTCGCAGCTCAGCTGAGGATCAAACACCAGCTGCCTGATCGTTGCAGCAGCATCTACTGCTTACTTGGCTTTTGGAAGCAGCTCCTTTTGTGTCACCCCATTACAAATCCATAGGTTGATTAGAATGCAGTTTTCAAATGTTTGATACTTAAGTAATGCCCCTCCAAACAGCAGGGCAAACAATTGCAGGTCTTTGGGCCATGCCTCCTTACTCTGCCTCTGTCATTTCAGACTCTGCTCTAAAGGAGGTAAAGCTGCTTGCTTTCACCCAAGGAAGTGAGGATCAGAACATAGGAGTTTTGATTTCTGGTCCTTTCTGAGGAAAACAATGATACAATCTCAGGTGCAGCTGGAGAGTTTTCTCTCCGGTCCTGCCAAGCCCCAGCAGTCTGACAGCCCACTTATAAAAGAAACACACAGATGCTTATATTATTTAAACTGTTTGGCCTAATGGCTCAGGCTTCTAGCTATCTAGTTCTTACATCTTAAGTTAATCCATTTCTATAAACCTATACCTTGCCACGTGGCTCACCGGCATCTTCACATGCTGCTTGTCATGGCGCGGCTGGCAGTGTCTCCCTCCGCCTTCCTGTTATCTCAGTTCTCCTCTCTGTTAGTACTGCCTATACTTCCTGCCTGGCTACTGGCCAATCAGTGTTTTATTTATTGACCAATCAGAGCAACACATTTGACATACAGAACATCCCACAGCACCCAGGAGAAAGTTTCAGGCATTCATACAAAAATGCTTTGCTTCCTGACAATATGGAATGGAAAGTTGTCTGTGTGTATCTTTCTTTTAAGAGTATAAAAATAAACAAACAAGCAGACACATATCTGAAATTTTTGAGCTTATTTTCATGAAATGTAGTTTTATTTTCACATGCAGAAATGCTATTTCAAGTGGGAGTCAAGGTGAGAGAGAAGCAGCTCTCAGCAGACTTTACCTGGAGGGCAGTGTATGGAAGGTGAGCAGTACATAAGCATGGGGCTACTGAGCTTTTGGAGTGGAGACTGCATGCACTTCTGAAAAGTTAGGAAGACAAATGCTTTATGCTTTCCTTCTCATGGTTTACTTTTTCTTATCTTTGAATCAAATGAAAGATAAAAAATAACTGTGAAATATCAGCATATTTGTGTATGATTCTTAACATCTATAAAACAAGCTCCATATGGATCTTTGTATTTCATCCTTTCATTTATGGAAGAACAATCCATTTTTCTCCTGTAACTGACATTTGAGAAATCCTACGTATTTAGTGTCTCAATTTTTCAGTTACCTGATAGGCAAATTAATGCCCATTTTTACTCAATATAATCAAACTATTTTATTCTAAAACCGTTATTTCAACACTAGCTTCCTTCAGTTTTCCTTCTGAAGGAAATTATATATATATGTGTGTGTGTGTGTGTGTGTGTGTGTGTGTGTGTGTGTGTGTATAATTCATTACAAAAAAAAACAAAGGTCTCCAGTTATTTATTATAAACACTTTTTCTTTTTTTGTTTTTTTTTTTTTTTTTTTTGTGTGTGTGTGTGTGTGTGTAGGAAATGAAGCATAGGATAATCCACTTGGCTTTTGTACAAAAAAAAATAGAAATGCATTAGGGATTAACACAATTTCCTAAACCTTTTCTCTTTCCACAAATCACATATCCTAGCCCTCTAACCTACAATCCCCTCAAACATGATTTGAGAATTGCATGAATAAGGGACAAAATGATTTTCAACTCAATGGATATAAAGCCATACATATTTAAAGGGTGAATACATCCAAACATTTAGGACAATGTTTTTGTTTTTCAATAGACATCAATCTTAACAAAAATTTGGCTGATTAAACAGTAGTTATTTTATCAAGTGATAACTCTTCTTAATTAATTCTTTGTTAGTAAGGACATTATCATTGTCTCTATCTTTAGACTCTACAAAGAAACCAGAAGACAGTTTTCATTGCATAAGTACTAGGAAGGACTTGGTTCAGTTTGTAAATATTGCTGTTCTGAATTGTATACCTTTACTTAAATCCTCAATATTTTCCATTTACCTTTACATTTAAGATAAATACCTCCATGCTAGAATAAGCATATGAAGGTCAGAGGACAAGTTGCAGGATTCAGTTCCCAGATCCTCAGGCTTCTTGGCAAGTATCTCAACCCACTGAGTTATCTCCATAGTCCAAATGCTTTAATTTCTAAGCTTGGTGATGATAGAGTTTCAGATTTCTATGTGGGAAGAAGTGTTTAGAGCTGGATGGAATACAACTCTTGTTCATTTACTTATGTTAAATTTTAGATAGGATATTGAAATAAAAATATGTATTTCTAAATTTTAATCATCAGTACTTTCCAAAATAAAGTGAGCAAGTGAAAACTTTAAAGAGCAAAAAATATTTACATTAAAATTTTATGAAGGCACCGTGTCCATCATCCAGCTCCATACTCAAACTACCCATGTCTTCCCAGATCTAGTCTAGTAAATACCCCTGGCCATTTTATCCTTGTTTCACTGCAACATGCCAGGTCTGGCCTGGCTCTCACAGCCAGTGCCCTGGCACACTCTGTCCACCCATGTTTGCACATCAGCCAACCTTAAAGCTCTGAAGGGTCCCATACTCAATGCCCCAGCCTAGTCTGACCATCTGTGCTTGTGAAATAGCCATGCTATAGACCTAAGCCTGAGCTAGAAGTACCTGCAGCCACCCATGAGTCCTAGACTTCCTATGTTATACTCCAGGGTGTAGCCTAAAGAGTAGCTCTGACTTCCTCATCTATACCTTTTCAGAAACCCACCAAATTTAGCATTGATCCTGCAACTAGTGCATCAGCCTAGTCTGGGCTTCCTTGTCATCATTCTGAAGGAGTTCTAGGCTTGGACTAGGACCCTCCCTATCACCCAAACCACAGGGCCATCACATATGACATCAGAGACATTTTTGGCAACTAAACTAAACAGAACATTCACTTTTAAAAAACAAAAACAAAGCCTATGGTGGAGGCTGGAGAAATGGGTCAGTGGTGAGGTAGACTTATTGTTGTTCCAGAAAACCTGGGTTCAGTTCCCAGCCACCCCCACCCCAGGGCAGTTCACAGTCATCTGTAACTCCAGGTCCAGTGGCTCTAATATCTTCTTTTGGTCTCTGTTGGCAAGAGGTATTATGTTGTATACGTACATAAATGCAGACTAAACACTTTATAAACATAGAATAAAATAAATACATCTAAAAGAAAAAAAAGAAAGCAATGATTAAGTGTGTTTTCCAAGGGACAGATGGATACCTCTCATATACATGAGAAAAATTAAGATTTTCAAAGCACTGTGAAATGTCATTAATTCTAGTTTATGTGATAAAAATTAAGTATGCACAAGGACTAAAGAATGAAACATGTTTGCAATTAATGTTTCTGTGCTAATGTAAAAACGTATAATCTTCTATAAATTTTATGTCTGAAACAATTAGCAACAAAACATAATATGCAATGAACTAATGATATTATTTGTTTACCCCTCATACTTTATGTTGAAAGCCATTTTTGAATGAAATAGTAATACTTTATATGGTTGTATTTAAACATGAAAACCAAACATAAACTTTCTTAAAACCCAGCCCCTCCAAGAGCTTCTGTGTGCATGTTGGGAACAATATTCACATCTGGTCCTCTGCTATATAGCATCTAAAGCAGCTTGATTTGGTCACACATTATCTGAACCCCACTCTCCTATCCAGTATCTCTGTGAACAATGTCATATAGTCTAAAGTCCTGTTCCTCTACCTGTGTCATATTAACTAAGTCTGCTTCTTCATGATGAAGAAACTCTCCCTTTCTCGGGAATCTGTAAGACTAGAAGACTCCAGCTTTTTTATGGCACTGAAAAGTCTTGTTTCAAAGCCATATTGTAACAGTAGTTGATACATTAATAAATCACTTGCAAGAAAGAAATTTGATTCAACACCTCCTTCTTGAAGCCACTTTTCTCATTCTGCCTCCCTCAAATCTAACAGCCTCTTGTTAGAAGTTCATCTTACCATGAACATTTCGATTATTGAGATCTTGTGGGCAGAGTTAAGTTCTTACCTGATATTGTCGACTGGAGACAAAATTCTGAACAATACACTGTCTTATGCTTCAGTGAAAATTTGGATGCACTTTTTAAGTTTCCTTCAAAAACAGAAATAATGTTCTTCATACTTTACCTTTGGTTATATTTTTATTTGTGTAAATATGTGTGCCTTCTACCCTAGACCATTTTATCTCATGAAATCATTGTTTAAGGTTGAATGATTTCTGTTCTATTGTGAGACCAACCATATGTTCATACTAAAGCAGACATTGAATCTGTCTATGCATCTTGAATTTTTTTCTGCTGGCTGCTTGAGACACAAAGTTATAATTTGCACAAAACATAAAAGAATGAACAGATATAGCAAGATTTACCAGGCTCGAGTTCTACTCTTGAATCTGCCAATTAGTAGTAAAATTAACCTGAATAGTTTTCTCATCCATGGTGTGCATGGCATGTAGTGTGTGTATGTGTTCAAACACATGCAAGTGTGTTTACTAAATAAACATCTACCCGCCGGGCGGTGGTGGCACCCGCCTTTAATCCTAGCACTCTGGAGGCAGAGCCAGGGGGATCTCTGTGAGTTCAAGGTCAGCCTGAGCTACCAAGTGAGTTCCAGGAAAAGGCGCAAAGCTACACAGAGAAACTCTGTCTCGAAAAACAACAACAAAAAAAAAAACCAAACAAACAAGCAAACAAAAAAAACAACAAAAAACAATCTACCCATTACAAGTCTGTAACTTATGAGCCTGAGGTATATCTAAGCTGAAGAAATGTGTTATCTAAGCTGAAGAAATATCCAACACTTGAAGGATAAGACACATCACAGTGGCAATTTAGGGATGATACTTGCCCTCCTTCTCTGATAAAAAATATTTAGGTTTCTCTCTTGAATGTAGCAATGAATTTGTTTATCTAAAACATGTATAACATTTGTCTTCCAGTTTAGAACAAAGCAAAATAGTGCTGTGGAAAAAAATAAAAAGAATAGGAGATTTGAAGGATGAGAAAAGTAATAGAGATGAACATTTCCAATTAGAGAAGCTGTGTGTTACAGTCACATGCTCATAGGTGCTATAGAACTACTTATTTTCTTCCCCTTCAGAAGAAGGAAAAAAACTAAGAGGAAAACACTAAGGTAGTTTGAAAAGTCCATAGATTTTAATATTTTGTATTTATCAAAAGTTGTGTGTGTGTGTGTGTGAGAAAGAGAGAGAGAGAGAGAGAGAGAGAGAGAGAGAGAGAGAGAATATGTGTATGTATGTTAAATCAAGTAATGCCACATAAAGAGTAATCCTGAATAACCATATACTGTAGCAGGAATCTTAAAGAGTCTTATTAATAAAATCAAACCTGAGCCAGGTATTGGGGCGAACACTGGATGGTCAGAGAGACCGAACAAACCACAGCTAACTTCACCTGGCCAACTTCTCAGCTGGTCTTGTTTCCTCAGACTGGAAGCCTCTGTGTCCTCATATCTAAATGGTTCTCAGCTGAACTGTGCTCCAAAGCCTGAAAGCTTAACCAGCCAAATGCTTAACCAGCCAATTGCTTCTTGTCTCTGGTCTTCATGCCTTATATACCTTTCTGCTTTCTACCACCACTCCCTGGGATTAAAGGCTCGCTTTCTCGAATTAAAGCCGTGTGTCACCGTGCCTGGCTGTTTCCAATGTGGCCTTGAACTCACAGAGATCCAGAGGGATTTCTGCCTCTGGAATGCTAGGATTAAAGGCATGTGCTACCAGTGCCTAACCTCTGTTTAATATTGTGGCTGTTCTGTCTCTGACCCCAGATAAGTTTATTAAGGTACACAATATTTTGGGGAATGCAATACCACCACAATATACTATCTAACCAAGGCTTAAGGACCTAGCATTAGAAAACCGCTTTCAAGCTGTTAGTCAGGAAAGTCCAAGAGACTCTTCAAACAATATAAGATATTGCTGCTACCCTTTGTTGCCTCCTAGAAGATGAAGGTAAGTTGCCATTGATGAAGAAAGATATCACGCACCTTGGACACAAAGGGCACAAAAGAATTAGGCTGGACATTATCCAAATACCTCTTTCCTGAAGATTAGATTCAATGGTACTGGAAATTACTACATAAGCATCGGAAGAGTGAAAAAAAAAAACAAGTACTATGGTTTTCAGCAAAAAGAGGCAATTACAGAAAGCTATAAGTAAAAGTAAAGAAAACCACTTATTCTGAATGTCCAGCTCCAACTGTTAAATCTACAGCACAACCCCTATAGGAAGATTGTAAGAGCCAGAGGGCCAGGAAGGGGACTGTGAGACTGCTGAGTTTTCTAGATATGATGGGAAGCTGCATTCATGAAATTGCACTAATATGGCTGACTAAGCAAGACATTAAAAATGAAAACACCTCTTAATATGCAAACATAGTTGGGGAATATCTCATGATGACTCACCCCTAGATGAAGACATACAAGAAATTAATGACTACTGCTAGAGGGAGTAGTTTTCCTCAGGAATGTGTGCCTTAATTGGCTTTTCAATACCATATGATCAGTCCTAAATACATATAGATAAAAGCAGTGATAAGATGTTTTTATATATTTACTTATATATCTTAATAATAACTTAAGTAAAATTTAGATCTGAGAAATTGAGAGGGCATGTAAAGTGTTGGAGAGAGGAGCGAAGAGTTATGTCTGCACAGTATGCATATATGACTTTTAACTGTTTTAATTAATAAAAAGAAAACTACTCATATTTATTGTACTGGGTTAGAGTCCAGATGGCTAACAGAGTGAGTCCTTTTCTCATATAACAATAACAACAAACCCTCCAAACAATAACAATATGAAAAACAAGCCAAAACCAACCACTCAACCAAAATAAAATATAAAAACTACCAATTATCCACTAGAACTAAGGAAATCTTGATAAAGATAAGGACATCTGACTTTTACTTATTCGACTTTTAAAATATGGCTTTGAACACATTTCCAACTTTTTATCTCTGTACCATAAAATGATCACAATAGTAATGCCTAAAATATTAGTTTTCTAAATATGGTTTAAAAACTGAATAAATAAAAATAATATTTAATTTGTAATAAAATTATACGATATATTTCCCCTGGATATTCATTTAGGTGAAGTGAGAATTGAAGGTATATATTAGGAAACTGCTTGCAAGATAAATACTTATTCAAATGAATAAATATATGAAATGATGGGAAAAGACAAATAGATACATGAAGGAATTATTTGAGGAAAAGTATTTAACATGAGAGAGGGAGAGTATTCAAGGGATGGTAAATAGAAGGACAAAACACATGATAAAAGGAATCACAGACAGGCAGAGAGAGAGTTACGTGTTCGTTACTGAGTGAAAGAGTCATTGTGAAAACATGGGGTATACTTGAGGGAAGTAAGGCGAGGGAAAGATGAAGAACAATGTTAGAGGTGCTGAGCCCACATTATAGGGAACCTTCTCTTTGTGTGATTTGCTGTGCTTGAGTGGAAGTGGGGTCACTGTAGACTACTACTGTGGGAATTCTAGGGGGAAGTGGTAGGAACAAAGGAAGAGGTGTTCCCTGCCATTTATACTGTAATATGTTCTCAGTGACTGGAGGATTGACTGCCAGAGGCCAGAGGAATATATAGCAGGTGGCAATTGATAGTTCAGGTGTTGATCAACCAGATGAATAATTTTCTCATGGGGAGCCCCACTTGGAAAAGACCCTGGGGTTACAGACTGTGCAGGATGGATTGCTTTTGTCTGTAATTTTTCTAATGTGCCACTACATTTCTTCCCTAAAAACAGTTATGGGGATTTCCCCACTGCTATGTGCTTATCTCATGAATATATTTCATCTACTGGGAACACATACAGCTGTGGATGGCCAGGAAGATGACTTCTGCTTAAGCTCTATAGTTTTGATGAATAGAAATAATACTGGGATTTTTTTTTTTCATGACTGAGACTGACATAGGGATATAGCAGTGTTCTCAGCTACAAAGGCAGCCTTTTTCACATTTGGCTGATTTTGACATCAAAACAAATTCAAAACATACTACTTGCCCCTGCAAATGAAATGCTCAAGGACAGATTCCCAGGCATCTGTTTATGGCACCAAGGTCAAATATGAATCAATTTCATAGACATAATTCTCTCAAGAATTGACTCTCTGCTAGTACTCCTAAACCTCAGTTTTATGATATAAGCCTCAAGATTCAGCCAACTAACTGTTTATTGCTTAGGTCCTGAATTTCAATGTCACTCTTCATATCATCTCTCAGGCTACTTGCCTCTCACCTGCACAGCTAAGCATTGCCAGCCAGTCAGTGTGACATGCCAAGCCTAAGAGAATCAGTTTGATTCCTTATATGTATCAGAATGGCTCTGTCTCTTATTGTTTACTCAAGAAATGCCTTGTGACCCTGAAAATGCAACTCATATTTGTCCAGACATTTTTGGTGTGGAGACAGAGATGTGTGTGTAGGGCAGAAATGTGTATGTAAAGGACAGTGAGTGAGTGAGAGAGTGAGTGAGTGAGTAAAAAGTGAGTGAATGATGCAGTAGTGTGTGAAGGAAGGTAGGAGAGTAGAGAGAGGAAATGTGCATAGAAGAGAGATAGAGAGATGTGTAGGAGAGAGCTTTGTGGAAAGATGTGTAGTGGTGTAGAGGAGACTGATGAAAAGAGAAAAGTGTAGAAGAAAGATGTGTGCTGTGTGGAGATAGATTTTCAGAGAGAGATTTTTCAAGACAAAGTATAAAAGAAAATTACCATCAGAAAGTGTGTTTTTCCTTTTTTAACACCCCTCAGATAGAAAAAAGTCTAGCCCTCCCTGCATTTGTGGATTTTTTTTTATATCCTGTGTGCAGTCTTGGAGCAGGCTCTTTTAAATGTCACCAGTAATTGAAAATAGTCCTAATAGCACCAGGCAAAGAGAGAATAAAATCAGTGTTAAATGGCAGCAGAAGGGGAGAATTTACAGCTTTTGTTTCCTGTGAGGAGGATGAGGAGTAGTGTAGAACTGTGGGAGTTGTCAGAATTGGCAATATAGAAATAAAAATGGCAAGGGATGAATAATGCTAATAAAAGTGATGCTTATATGCACCTATTTGTCCTCAAGCATTGACTGAAATAAAGGAAGAAATTCTACTTCAGATATCTACTCAACTAAAGTGAGTGTTTATGAAACCATAGTGCTGACATTATTGAATTTAAAAAGCTGTATGATTCACAGTTTAAAAATACTATGGTAAAAGCTGTAGGTAGCATCAGTGGTCTAGGCTGTGCAGCAAAATTCCAATGTTAGATTATTGTGTTGCCCAACATTAACTTCAATATCCCTGCATAGAAGTAGGTGATGGATGTATATGTGTGTTTATACCCCTGAGGAAATTAGTTAAGGATCCACAAATTCTAATCCCAAGGGAAACCTGCACCCCAGGTATGTTTATTTAAAATTGGAAGAAATTCTAGAAGAAAAATGACAACTTTTAAATTGTTCAACATAAATCTTATCCAGAGTTTCAATTAACAACAAGTGAGACAAATTTTGCATCAATGAAATGAGAACAGATGAACTGCAACAGGTGCTTAGACAGATAATACAGACATCCCTCCACTTGTCTTCAAACACTTGCAAGCCCTGAACACTCAAGCCTGTTCAAAACTGATTTAAGTCTAGAGATGTGTTAATCCTCAAAACCACATACTATACATTAGATTATATAAAATCTTGACATATCCTACCATTAGCTATTTATATTTGTCCAAGTATACAAAGACAAAGGGACCAGTGTCTTCAAGTTTACATGCAGATTTTGTATGCTTTCATTAGAACAAGTCAATGCGAGTTGATAGAAGAAAAATGAGTATAAGAAACATAAATTACATTGTCTAATAGACAAAGTTATACATATTTTTTTTCTATTCTTGACAGGGCACATTTAACCAGATAAAATGTTCACATAACTGCAATACATTTCCTTTGCTACTTCTGTGGAGCTGAAGCACTGGGGATTTTGACATTGCCATGCCCATGTCAAGAAATACATGTTCCCTCAGTCAGGACATCACTAACTCCCACAGAGAACCCTGGCTTCCTCTGTTAGATCCACCTACATAAAACAGGATTCTCTTGCACAAGATGAGAAAGCTCAGCTCCCCATTCTTAGGACTGTATGTACTGCTCAGAAACTATGTTCCAGGTGTTGCCAAAGGCCTTCATCACCAGGCCCATCTACATCTCTCAGAAATTTTGCTTGAAGATCCAGTGTTATACAACCTTCTGCCTCAATTAGAGGAGCCCACCTTCTCCTGCTTAAGCCTATCTACTTTTTCTTTGTCAACTGTAGGTTTCTAAGCTCCAAATGGGACGTCTACGTCCTACCTCCTTATTCCAAGGCTCAAGGGCCATCTCAGAAACAGAGAGGAAAGATTGTAAGAGTCAAAAGTAGTGGATGCACGCATCAAAACAGCGTTTGCCAGACATGACAGGGCTGCCCCCCACACAGGAACCCAGACACCCTTAGCAGCTGGACTCCATGAAGAAGAACAAACAACCCAGATTCTAATGTAACTGGGAGAGAGGGTAAGGAAGTCCTGTCTCTGGCAGAGGGGCTACTGGCAAATGTTGCCAGTTGGAATAAGAAGGGTTAATTTTCCTCAGGGTTTTAGCTCCTGAGATGATGATATTCAAGCTCCAATGGATGATCTTACATCCAAACACATATAAGCAATTGCCAGTACATTCAGGTGTAGCTTGAGTTTTCCTGCCTGGCCCACGGTCAGGATAAATCTCTTTCACCTGCCAGTCCCACAGCCGCTCAGACCCAACCAAGTAAACACAGAGACTTATATTGCTTACAGACTGTATGCCGTGGCAGGCTTCTTGCTAACTGTCCTTATATCTTAAATTAATCCATTTCCATAAATCTATACCTTGCCACATGGCTCATGGCTTACCGGCATCTTTACAAGCTGCTTGTCCTGGTGGAGTCTGCCAGAGCCTCCCTCTGCCTTCCTGTTCTTTTTATTCTCTGTTAGTCCCGCCTACACTTCCTGCCTAGCCACTGGCCAATCAGTGTTTTATTAGCAACACATTTGCCATACAGAACATCCCACAGCATTCAGGATTTATTTGTATGTTTGTTTTTGTTGTTGTTGTTGTTTTGTAGTATATGAGACAGGAAGGTAAAAGTGTGTGTGTGGTATTGGATGTATTGGAAGGTAGGAAATGGAGGTTGATTCGATCAAAACACATTATAAGTGTGTACAACTTCTCAAAAATAATAATTAAAAATAATTATAAAAATAATATAGTCACCGATAGAATTTATTTGACCTTTGTCTTTTTTACATGAACATACATGTGTATACACACAATATAAACATTCATACACTATACACAAGTAAATGAAAAAAAATAATTCATATATAAAGCACATATTGTCACTAAATAAATATGGTTTCTTACACTAAAAAAATAAAATTCTGATGATATTATAATACTTTTGTAAAATAATTATAAAAATAACATGGAGACCAATAGAATTTTTTTGGCCTTTGTCTTTTCTTTACATGAATATACATTTATACACACACAATATAAACATGCATGCACCATACACAAGTAAGTGAAAAAATAATTGTAAGTAAATTTGTTGCAACTCTGTGGGTTTGGTCCCGGGGCTGGCACCAAAATGTGAGTTTTGTAACTCTGGGGAAAGGTATCCTGACTACTTGGGGAGTCAGGCAACACCTTGAGCTGCTTAGGACAGCTCAGCCCTGGAAGGGAAGTTTTTCTGACTGCTTGGGAGAGTCAGGCCTAGAACTGCTTCAGCAGGGAAGGGTATCCTGACTATACCCTTCGGGGTATACCTGGTATGGTGGGGAATGGTCTCCCTGCAGGATATAGCAATCCTGCTCCTTTCCTTAAGGATACAGCAATCTTCTCCTTTCAGTTAAGGGGGCTTCTTGGCAGAACTCTACTTCTCTGAACTAAGATGTTGCTTCTTTTGCTTCACTGTGCAAAATGGGAAATCCCTGCAGAAATGTAGCAATCTCCTCCGACTCTGAAGAAAAGTGTTATTTTTTTTCAGCTCTCTCTTGCTCTGTCCACTGAGGGAAATCTCAGCAAGGATCTTCCCTATGCCAGTGAATGAAGATCTTCACACCCAAAACTCTACTGAGAAAGATTTATCTGAGATGGAGGAGTCCAGGAGAGTAGCTGCCTCTACCAGGGTGGAGAGAACAGCCCACAACTGACCAGGCAGGACAGTTTATATAGGCTGTCTTTTCTTGGGAGTGAAGTCAACCAGTGATTGGTTAGCTATTTTCTGCCCAGGGATTGGCTAGTTTTGTGGGCTAGGGACAGAGATAGCCCTGATTTCAGAGCCTAACTGTGTTTCTTTCACAGGTCTTTCTTGGCTTTTTGACACTGCCTCTAAGGCCAGGGCACATTTCTTTCACCGACTCTGATTCTGGGGACCAAGTGTGTTATTTTGGCACTCGTTTCAGAGTCAGGGCATGTTTTCTAGGTTCTGGGCTTGTGGATAAAGTATTAATTTCTGTGGCTCAGGTGCCAACCCCAGGCTATGCTTCTTTCCCTGGTCCTGGGTGACCAGGGTGCTACTGTCCTGCTCTGTGATTGGTTGGTTTCAAAAGTCAGTTGGCCAGGGGCAGAGATGGCTCTGATTTGAGCCAAACTGTGTTTCTTTCACTGGCCTTATCTGAGCCATCTTTCCCTAGTTATGGGCTCCAGGGTCAGGGATTGGTTTCTTTTGCCAGCCCCTTTTCTCTACATTCATAATACATATATAAGGCACATATTATCACTAAATAAATATGGTTCCTTACACTAAAAACTAGAAAAATAAAATTCTGATGACATTATAATACGTTCATAGTTTAAAATGGCATAGCAAAGACTCGTTCCTTTTTTTTTTTTTTTTGAAAAATTCTGTTTTTCAGAAGTTAACACAGATAATACCTAGTTGGAGAGTCTATCAAAAAATGACTGCAATATTTTTTACAACGCTAATCTATATCTAAATTTATCTCAAAATAAAATTCATGATTTCTTGTGTATGGGGTGGATGAGAGAGACAGACAGACAGACAGAGAAACTGAGAGGCAGAGAGATAGAGACAAAGACAGAGACACTGAGACAGAGGGTCAGTGGTAGAATTTATATTTTTAAAAAAATCAAGCTTAAATATCTTTTAAAAAGCCCTCATATAAAATACTTATGAAATGTATTTATATAAATGGAATATCAAAAGGAAAACAAAGTATAGTCACAAATGTGAAAGTCTGGAATATTTTCAAATGCTAGAATTCATAATTTTGAGAGGGATGTCTGTGTGTCCACTGTTTAAAGCCATGATTAAACACAATTAGAAGTGAATTTAAGACAGTGAGTCTCAATCTTCTTAATGCTTCAACCCTTTAATACAGTTTTACATGTTGTGGTGACCCCCAACCACAAAATTATTACTGTTAGTACTTCATAACTGTAATTTTGCTACTTCTATGAATTGTATGAATTGTCATTTAAATATGTGTGTTTTCTGCTGGTTTTAGGGGACCCCTGTGAAAGGATCACTCTCCTCCCCTCACCGCCAAGGGTAGGCAACTCACTGTTTGAGAACTGCTGCTTCAAGGAATGAAACAATCAGAACCAAAAGAAATAAAGAATATAGTTGAAGATCATTTGGCTCTTAAGCATTTTAATTAACATTCCATTAAAAAGAGAGAGAATAATGAGACTGATTGCTTCAAAAGACCTTAATTTTTGAAAGTGAAGAGAAAGAGAATATGACAGAAATACATATTTTCTTCTTATTGCTTGATGGAGTCATTTCTGTGTCACTGGTAACAAAAGCTTAATGACATAAAGTGGAAAAGCCATTGTTGGACTGTCATTGGATGAAAGACTGTGGTACTAAGTGAAGCTATTAATAGCCAGAAGCTCTGGGGACTAATGGTACTCCACAGATATTTGAGAAGACATTAAAAGTTCTTTATCATAATGAAGTGGAATGCAATTAATTAGTTTCAATGTACTGAACAATGCCATGGTATAAATACCTTTTAATCAGTTGTCAAAGTAGAAGATTTTTGTTCAAACTGTACTGTTCTCATTGAAATTCACACTCAATAAAGACTAGAAAGGGAAATCAATTAAACTATGTAACAGATATTTTATTTCCCCTTAAAAAAGAATATTTAGATGTGCCTAAAATCAATAAATTTAGATGACAGTGTTACTTAATTGCTATTATAAGGTATATAAAAAAATCAAGATTCTCTTGCATAAAATAAAATCTTCAGATATAAGAGTAGTCGGCACCCTGATTCAAGGAAACTTCTCTTTGCTGCAGAAAGAGACTACAGAAAACCATAAAACTGAATTTTTAAAAATTCTATTCTTCCAAAAATACCTACATGGAGTTCACTATATATTGGGCAGTAATCTTGGTATGTGGAATAAATCTATAATTAAATGTATAATGACAATATTTGAAGCTGGAGATGTATCACAGAGGTGAAGCCCTTGCGTAGCATGTTAAATGTCTTCTGTTCCATCCATAGTGTCGTATCCAAAGTACAAAACCCCAGTGACTTCCTCAAAGTATATATATATATATATAATATATATAATTATATATATTATATATATATATATATAGTGTAGGGTTTTTTTAAAATCAGTGACTTCCTCAAAGTGTATATATATATTTTTTTAATCATGTACAATGAAAACTTCATTGTAAAATGGTATAAGCTCAAAAACTATTTTTTGAACTTGAAATTTAAAATCTAGGGTGATTGCTATCTGAGCCTTACTTCACATTTGTTTTGAATTTAAACCCTTGTACTTATATGCCAGATTCAGAAACAAGCACCATAGAATGTAAATATGGCTCTAATTCCTGAGTCATCTCTGTTTTCAGTTTAGATGTACAAATTTTGAAAATTCATTCTCCTAGAAACATTTCTACAGAGAATTTAATTTAGCATTACTGGGTTACATGCCTGTATCTGAATATTTTTTTCTTGTTAAGCATGTGGGACATGGGTTATCTTACTCATGTATTTTGTGCTATCCCTAGAAGTGCATGATGAAATCAAATTACAATGACTGAGTGTACTGTATTATAAGGAGAGTAAGCCAGAAGATGCTGTGGAGCGGAGAGAAGAGAAGAGAACAAGTGAGTCCACAGACAGCATACATAATAACAAACTATTGCTTTATCTGAACATAGCTCACAAATTCACCCATTTCTAATAATAGTCATACATCATTTAAAAAATGTCTTTATGTTACTAAACTTCTGCCTTTTTAGGGACAGATGCAAGAATTGTAGAAATATCATAAAACTGAGGAACCAAAAGCTTTGTATGGCTGTCAGTCTATCTCTGCCTTTGTGCATGTGCCTTAAGCAACGAAACACAGACAAGGGAGGTTCACTTTGGTTTGTGATTTTCATGTTTTTCTTCATTGGCTGGTGTGGTTGTTTTGGATTTATGCCTAGACGTCATGGTGGAGCAGCTAAGAGAGAAAGGTTTTCACTTCATGTCTAGAAATGAAAAGAAAGTGAAAAACCCTCAAGAGTTCACAAGTGGACACCAAAAATGAAAATTCCCAGCATTCCTTACAGTGTCAAGCTGAGGATCAGCCCTTTAATATTTTGGCCTCTGGACGCATTCCAGACCCAAACTGCAGCATTGTATGCAAATGTGTCATTTAACTTTGGATATTTAATTACGCAAAATGCTTCTTATATAAATATACTTCTTTGTTTAAAGATTTGTTTTTATTTCAAGGTATGTGAATAAGACTATGTGCACGCCACGCATGTATGGATAAAAGCAGAAGTCAGAAGAGGGTGTCAGATTCCTCAAAGGAGTGAAAGATGTTTGGGGGCCAATTTGTAAAAATTCAAAAGCAGTAAGCACTGCTGAGCCCCCTCTCCAACTGCAGAAACTGTTTCTTAACTTAATGATTTAAGATTGAGGATGTTCTCTAAAAGAAAAACCATGAGAGAGGTGGGTGGGGGGAGCTGTAAGAATGTACACTTACAGGATAGTCAGCATTTATCGGCACCCAGGTTACCACTGTTTTCACGCTCTGTCTGTAGCCTCCTGAAACAGCTTTAGCTGCAGCTGCTGCTCACGCATTTTGCCACCAAGGTTCTGTGCCCAAGAGACAATTCACAACCCTTCTTTGTTCTTTATTTATAGAGTTCTTTCTCCCCTTCCCTTACCCAGCAAAGATTTTGCGTCTGTTCCTTGAAGTCATCACCTGTGAGCTACCTCAGAAATTCCATCATGCTCTTACAATTGTTGATTATTATATCATTAATTTTCCATATTAATGCTCTTCTATTTTAAGACAGAAAGTATTGTTTGTCTCTCCTTAACTATATAAACTAGCCGGGCGGTGGTGGTGCACGCCTTTCATCCCAGCACTCGGGAGGCAGAGCCAGGAGGATCTCTGTGAGTTCAAGGCCAGTCTGGACTACAGAGTGAGATCCAGGAAAGGCGCAAAGCTACACAGGGAAACTGTCTCATAAAAAAAAAAAAAAAAAAAACACCTCTTAAGTTATAGGAGGGAATTGAAAATTAAGAATTTCTACCAAGAATAATAAACAAAAAGAATCATAAACAATCTAGAGGTTTGAAAGCATGATTCGCATCCCACCATTCTGTATGGATCTTAAAGTAATATAGAAATGTGATAATAAATCAGTATGGCCAGGCGGTGGTGGCGCACGCCTTTAATCCCAGCACTCGGGAGGCAGAGGCAGGCGGATCTCTGTGAGTTCGAGGCCAGCCTGGGCTACCAAGTGAGCTCCAGGAAAGGCGCAAAGCTACACAGAGAAAACCTGTCTTGAAAAACCAATAAATAATAAATAAATAAATAAATAAATAAATAAATAAATAAATAAATAAATAAATCAGTATGATTATACAATTTGTGGTTAATACTTTATAAAAGCCAACATAAATTTGCTATAATTTAACCAATAATTTTTGTACTTTAAAGATTATTTAGATGAATTACAACTGAATGCGCTAGTGTTTGCATGTGTGTGCATGTGTGCTTGTGTGTGTTCTTAAATTTTCTTTAGAATCAAAATGTCAATTAAAACACAATTGTATTTCACTATATTTAAATAATATACCACAGAATCACATCATCATATTGATAACACAAGCGTATGATGATGTCTTTGGAAGCATCAAAGAGAATTTTGCTATCAGTGTCCTGAAGAATACACAGGATTTTAGTGACATACACATCTCAAATATTCCAAGAAAAATGATGACTGTGAAGTGCAAGAAGTGGACACGGGAAATATTAGATTCACAGAGTGTGGCATACTTCTGTATGTACTTACAATAAACACAAAACTTAATTTTTTATTTCTGTTTTAGGAACTTTTTGACTTTCAATATGCTTTTCTTTTGGAGATTTTGGAGAAGTAAACCATGGCTATGTTTTCTAATGGATAGTCTGGGTGTTCATACATGAAAAGTTTCTACTTTGAAATTCTTTAATGCAGTAATCATATTGAATTCCTACACTATGTTAATTCTCTAATAAAGAGAAATTTAAGTAGTTTACAAGTGATATTTTTTCTCTAAAAGTCTGAAATATGAAACTAACATGGATTTTTTTCCTTCAAAATATTTGCCATTTACTTTCTACCCTGAATTTCTTGGAAATGTATGCTTAAACTTATCATCCCCCAGAGAAGGTGAATAGAGAAAAAAAATTGACAAAATTTCAACTTATTGGGGATCTCATTGTGTCTTCCATTAATCAAAATCTTATAATTCAGCAGCATGTATAATGTACAGCAGAAACATGGAAGAATTAATTTCTTGTTTAATCTTAAGATAGTCAAAAGCAATGGTTAGAGAAGATGTTTAATCTTCAATGTATCCTCTTTATCTCCACCCAACCCAAAATTTTGAGATTGATTCTAGGCTTTGAGTGAGTAGATAATGAAATTAATTTATTTTAGTTTAGGTTTCTACCAATGTCATAACAAATGACCACAATGTATTTGCTTAAATAACACAGACACTCTTCCTTGCAGAAACCATTCTATGATAACCTGACTGACATGTAGCTAAACCTTGACTATAAATAGAGCTGAAATACTGTTTCTGACATGCTAGTAGAACTATTCTCTTGTGTTTTCAAGCATCCAAATGCCACTACCATTTTTTTCCTTTGGTTCTTGAACTCCTTTTTCCATCTTCAAAGACAAAAAAAAGGGGGGGGGAAATCCAAACATGAAACTTATTACCAATGCTTATTCCCTTAATACAGAAACCTGAGACCCATTGGTTTCACTAACATAGTTTACAATGATGTTTCTATTTTAAGACAATCTGATTCAGTACCATCTGTAACTTCAATTGCAATATTTGTACATGTGTCTATTTAAAGTTTCTGTCCATTAGCATTCAGGCTTGTTTGGGAGGCTGCTATTTTGATTGACCAAAATGATATCACAAACAATGATCTTGAAGGCTTTTCCAGGACTCAAAAAACATCCTACATCTCATCTTTCCATTAAAATGAGATGCAAAAGATTCGTATCTGAGGCTACAGATTCAAAAGGTAACAAGCATATTGTTTTTTGTTTTGTTTTGTTTTTTTCTCCTGAAGTCACTTAGTATTCTCATGTAAATAGGTTAGAAGGCTTTTACCCCTCCCATTGAAATTCACTTGACTTTATTTCTTCTACTTGATAAAAATTGTCCTCTCTTTTCTGACATGAAATGTATGCCATCTAAATTGTTGAATAATACTTGAATATTAGGGTGTAGGGAGGTAGCTAAGTGGATTGAGTATTTGCCCCACAAGCACAAAACCCTGAGTTAAGATCCCCAGAACCCAATGTAAGTCAGGTGTACTAGTAAAAATTCATAATCAAAGTAATCCTACTGCAAATTGGAAAGGAGGAACTTGTAGGCTAGTTACTCTAGAATACACAGTGTTGAATAACAACGAGCCAGTGTTTCAAAAAAGATAGAAGATGAAAACCAACACCCAAAGATTGTCCTCTGTTCTTCACACATATCATTGTACATATGCACAATGACACACTTGCATGATAAATGTATGTATTTATATTCACATTTGTATGATAAATGTGTATATTTATATTCACATGCATGAACATGTATACACACATCATAGTTAAAAATGAAAGAGAAAGAAAGACAGACAGAGAGAAAAGGAAAGACTGGACATATTTGTAGAGATCATCAACTCTTACAGAAATATCCATTTATAGAAATGCTAGAATTAATCTGCATTTGAGGAGCTAGGGAGGAGGTTGGGGCATAAATACGATGATTCTCAAATCTCCTTTAAAAGCTGAACTTCCACCAATTTTAAAGCTAGGTCTAGTAATCCTCCACTGTAGAGTTATGTTTACTAACTGTATTTAGACCAAACAGGAAGATGGTTATTCATTTACTAAATAAATTATTAAATGTGGTGGAAGGGCATTGCAAGAAGAAACTATTAGAAGATAATATGATCATAAATTACCATATGGCTATAACACAGTGTCTATATTCATTTAAAAGTAATAAACATATTTATATTCTGAAGCCAACTTGTAGTTATTAAACTTTTAAAATGCAATGATATAAGCAATTTATAAATAAAATTAAAGGGCAAAATAAATATTTTCCTTATGTTTGATATTCAACCCAAGAGCTACTTAGTGCCAGACCAACACTGCCCACCAGAAATTTAGCATAAACTGTCTATCTAAATTAGTTTTAGTAGACATGAGTGACATCAAATAAGTTATAGAAAATATTTTTATATTTGCTACTATATAAAAACCTTACAGTATCATACATATCAATGAGATCATCTTTTTCAGTGATAAGACTTTGAAATTAGGAATTCTGTTTAACACTTGAAGTATCTCTTAGTTTAGGTAGTTACAGATGAAGTATTAAGTATACTACATAGAGCATGACTATGACAACATTAATTATGGTTAGAATAAGGAGAAGCACAATAATGAAAATGAAAACACACTAACTTCTGATTCCTGCCCACTAATAGTGTAGTACAATGTAAACATTCAAACATTGACATTAGATAAAAATGAAACCAGACATTTCTAAGAATATAAACTGGAGTCTAATTGGTAACATATTTAAACATTTTTCCACATTAGGAGTGCCCTATATTCTTACATATGAACATATTTTCATTATACTCTGTTTATAAGTAGAGATATGTTGTAAAAGTGACAAGGACATGGAGTAGCTTTCATGAACTCCTGAACTGAGCTTCTGGGTTTACTAGCTGTGAAATCATGGGCACATTTTCTCATTGCTTCCTTCTCTACATATCTGAGATGATTATATCCACCATATAGAATCAATGGGATAAAAATATGGAATGCAATATTTGTTCAAGTTAATGGCCTCCATGTATAGGTTATTCAGGAAATGGTAGGAATATATTCTCTCAAAACACAAGTATGTTTTCAAAAAGCAAATTGTGCAATATTCATTCCATACTTATGTTCTGCTCTATCAGTGTTATAGAATGAGTAATTCCAATTTCCCAGAGGATCTTCATGGCACTCTTTGGCTGCACAGTAGGGCGTTGTAGAATTACTTCTCCTATCTTTCATCCCAGTAAAGAACTATCTGGACTGTAATGCTCATAGGCTGAGATGAATGAACTGTGTCAAAGGAAAAGCAAATGGCGGTTCCACATCGTGTAGGACAAGTGCTGTTGTTCTTCCTCACCTACGGTCCATCTAGTTTTTTGAGACAAAGTCTCCTACTGGTTGAGGCTCACTTAACTAGCCTGGTCTGTCTGGCCAGCAAGACCCAGGAAGCCAACTTTCCCCACTGTCCTAGTGCTTAGGTTACAAACATGCTACCACAATGCCTCAGCCACGAGTTCTGAAAATTTATCTCAGCTCCTTCCAATCCCATGAAAAGGATTTTATTCATTGAAATATGTCCCCAACCTGCAAAAGGCACTTTTAGCCATAGTGTACATCAATATTTTATGTTTTTAGGAAAGTAACAGTGGAAGAAATATCTAACTTTATGTTCCACGTTGTTAAAAAATTCTAAATAAAAAAAAGTTTCTATTTTTTATGAAACATGTCTTTATTTGCATTGCTAAGTTGACATTCATAACACTTTTCTTCATTACTTGAATATTATATATACAGTGCCTACTTGGAAGCATTAATAATAATGAATAATTAATTATTTGGTTTACAATATTACACATAAATTGATTATTTCAGTTTTAGTTTCAGAATTACATGAACTTTATGAAATAGTTTAAAAATTCTATGAAATAGTTCAAAATTATCTGTGATGCTAATGCTGAGGTGTGAGACATCTGTCAGGACCAAATGAGAGAAGTTTGTATGCAGCAGAGTGTAATGAACTATTCTAGCTTACTTAGCAATGGCATCATTCACTAGTAGGGAGGTAAACTTCTTTCTCTTCTTCTTCATTGTCAAGAACCTTGTATTAATAATCTCAAAAAGATAACAAGCTGATATTATTTCTTACTCCTCAACGTGTTATAAATTATGTTATATCTGAATTATTTCCCTAACACCAATACTTCTTTATACCATGATTACATAGGATATATAAAATGAAATATTCAATTTTAAAAGAGAACATGAGAAGTATAAATTCTAATTAGGAAAAAAATGCTGAAATATGTCTTCTTTCACAGTCATTAAAGAAAAGACTAGACATACAACACTAATAATATGTATACTTGGAAAATAAAGAACAGTAAAAGTTTAAAATTACCTTTAAAATTAGAAAAAGATATCTGTACTGTAGTCCAGTCTCTTCCCATATGAGTGTGACCTTGGGCTGTTCCCATTTTCTAGATAAGATCTTAAATCACTTTTAGTTGTAAATGTTATTATTCACTCAATATAACAGCTCCAAGAATCCCAACCCCATACCCATCAATTCTGACCAGGTTATTCACAAGCTCTGTGTAATTGAATTTTATATGCTATTACAGAGATGTGAAGGAGACAGGAAAAAATTGATCATATACATTTGTCTATATTGATAATCTTTAACTTCCTGAAAACCTTTTTTCCTCCATTCTCCAATCAGAGAAATAATAAACTAGCTTCACAGGCAAAAAATTTGAAGAACAAAATGAAAACATTGGAACACCAAAAACATTTGTTCAGAATAAGGAATATTTGCTTAACTAAGAAGTAATTTTACACAAAAATGTGGAAATGAGACAGAGGATTGTTTTTTTTTCCCAAATGTAATTAAATATAAGTCATTTTTTTCTTTGAAGAAGGGAGGGCCTTAACAATTTTGACCACATTGTTAAACGACCTGTTGCCTCCTCCTCCTCGTTGTAGCTATTAAATTAAAATATTAGGTATTCTGAAGTTAGACTAAGACTTGAATCAGCATAAATAAAACTGACTCCCTGTATCAATTTACTTCTCATTCATTGTGAGATAATAGGAGCCATCATTTCCTGGTATTTTGTGTTCTTACTAATGTAAACATAAACTTTTATGACTCACTCTGTTCTGTAGCATTTACTAGGTAAGGAAACCATAAAGCATGCTGCTGTGAAGATAAAGGTTAAAGACTATAATTATTGTTAATGCCTTCATATGTATTTACAACTCAGTAGAATTCAAAACAAGCAAAATTGTTTTAGAGGTGAACATATTAATTTATTACTTGAATTTTAAAAGTGAAAGTTTAAAAATAAAACTGAAAATACTCAGCTGAATAAAGTGTGTTTATTTTAATTTATTGAAATGTCTTGTGGTGAATGTAGACTCTTATGTTTCCTCAAGAACGTTTTTTAGCCTATCATTTTTATCATGGCTAAACAAAGGTACTTATCTACAACTCCTGAATTTGCAGCATTCCCCATTTGCTTTTAGTGAGGAGTACACAGTGATTAACGTATAACCCAGGAAACATAATAATAATGATAAATGCTGGAAGATCCAGGTAATCGATGATGATATATTTAGCGTGTACAAAGTACCTAACATTGTACTTTATAGTTGTGATAAAATGCTGTGCTGATAAATGGTTTCAATGAAAAAGAAGCATTGAACCTGTGCTGTGGGATGTTCTGTATGGCAAATGTGTTGCTAATAAAACACTGATTGGCCTGTGGCTAGGCAGGAAGTGTAGGCGGG
>CABHPQ010155626.1:0-46679 GCA_902168405.1 Peromyscus aztecus | reverse complement strand
ACTGAGATCAACCTGGTAGACTCAGTCCAGGTAGGGCCAGTCCCCTCCTCCCAGGCCGAGGCAAGCAACCCTGCATAAGTCCCAGGTTTCAAACAGCCAACTCATGCAATGAGCACAGGACCAGGTCCCACTCACTGCCTGGATGCCTCCCAAACAGAGAGGGAGAGGGAGTTCAAGCCAATCAACTGTCTCACCCATTCAGAGGGCCTGATCCAGTTGGGGACCCCTCAGCCATTGGTTCATAGTTCATGTGTTTCCATTCATTTGGCTATTTGTCTCTGTGCTTTATCCAACCTTGGTCTCAACAATTCTCGCTCATATAGACCCTCCTCTTTCTCGCTAATTGGACTCCCGGAGCTCCACCTGGGGCCTAGCCGTGGATCTCTGCTTCCAGATCCCTTAGTCATTGGATGGGGCTTCTAGCACGACAATTAGGGTGTTTGGCCGCTCAGCTTGCTTTCTTATAATCCCCAGGACCTCTTGCCAAGGAGTAGCACCACTCACAATGGTCTGAACCCTCCCCCATCAATCTCTAATTAAGAAAACACCCTATAGGCATGCCTATAGCCCACTCTTACCGAGGTGTTTTCTCAACTGAGGCTCTCTCCTATCCTGTAGCTCTAGTTTATGTCAAGTTGACATATAGCCAGCCAGCACACCAGCCAAAGAGAAGATAGACCTGTGACAGTTGTTCACGTCCACTTCGGCTGTCATTCACATATTATACTCCTAACAAATAGTATCCTCGATTTTATTTAGAAAACCAGAGTTTAGCAATGCCCAAATGGCATGTTTCTCAAAAGAAATTTCAGATATAGTAAGTATACAAATGCACTATGACTGGAAAATGATGTCACGCACTTGTCCTATATTTTATCTGAACTTCACCCACAGAACATACAGGGCCTTGACAGGACTTCAGTTGCAGTTGGGAAGTTGGTACTTGGGATGAGAAGTCACTGAGGCACCACTTCCTCATGCAGTATCACCTCATGCTCAGGTACTAGGAAGCATATGAAGTTCTCTTGGAAATGTGATAAGAAATTCAAAATAGCACATTCATATATCCATGTTTTATTTCAATAGAGAAGGAATGTGGTAGTATAACTTAGTCATAAGTCATTTCCCACATATTGATTCCAAAAAGTATAGTGACTAAAATGGGATCATATTGGAAGAATTTTTTCAAAGTTATGAATTCAAAAATATCATTTAATTTTTGTTAAAGAACTATTTTGCTTATGCCAAGGCTAGCCAGCAGAAACAATATGTATCTTTTTAAGGATTTTACTTAACAAACAGACTTGAAGATTTTTCTCAGGCTGTACCAGCTCTTTTTCCAGTTCCTGGTAGAGCTGCCTTTTCTTTTTTTTTTTTTAAGCTTTCCACTAAGTGCTACAAATGTGACCTTTTGACTAACTAGTGCTGAATGTGAGGTGCAGAAGTCAGTGCCAATGCCTCATATACAACATACCTTAGTCTTCATCATAGTTTGTGTGGTAGATAATATTAATTTTGGTGGATAGCAGGTGAGTAACACGACATTGTGACCTGTCAAATCCTATGGAGAGCAAATGTTGGAATGTGCCTTCTAAGACTTGCCTGATTCACAGACAGAGAGCTGCCTCTTGCTCTAGTAATTTCTACTGTGGTTGGGGGGAAAACCTCAGATACATGACAGGATATTGACACTTAATTAGCTAAGTGGAAGGGAAAAAAGAAAACAAGATGATTTTTAGTTATAAAAATAAGATTTATGCTGGACAGGCTCCAAAAGCTGCACGGAGAAATCCTGTCTCAAAAAAACCAAAAAAATAAAAATAAAATTAAGATTTATGGCGACTGATGTGAGGGCTTAACAAGTAGAAGCACTTGACTTTAAGCTTGAAGACCAGAGTTCAAGCCCAAGACCCGTATAATGTGAGGAGAAGAACAACTCTCACAGTTGTTCTATGACCTTCACACACACAATGTGGTGCACGCACCTCCACATAAACACATACACACACACACACACACACACACACACACACACACACTACAGACATATACATACGTAATACATGGTGAATACATGTCATTAAAAATGAAGCAATAAGATTTAGGTATTGATTATTCATACCTTCCAGAAATATGTGAGTTAAAATGGAAACTTTCTTAAAGGCGTGTAGCAAAAGTAGATAATAACCATGGAAAGTGTAGGAAAGATAAGAAGAGAAAGTGACTTAGCTAGTTACTTGAGTTAAGCAAAGAAACATCTCAGTTAGCATGAAGGTTTGGGAGCAATCTACAATCTTAAATCCAGACTCTTCCATGCAGTCCTCATGTCCTAGATAGGGTTCTCCGTCTTGAATTGTAAACTGAGGTGAGTGTAATGAACCTCAGTCTAATATAACCTCACAGAAGAGGCAGAGAATGACATAAACTAGATACTGAGTCAGGGATCAAGTACACCTCAGGCCTTGTGCTATTGTCACTGATTTGTTATATAAGAAATTTTGAAAGACAGACAACTTCCTTATGGAGAACAAACAACAAAATGGTAAATTTAGTAAAAGTTAGAGGATACGATAGCTAAAATAAAATGACTGCATTTTATTTTAATAGAAGAAAATATTTTCAAAATTAAAATATATAATGTTAGAACAATTCCTGAGGACAGCAAATTTTGAAATATATTCTTTGACTATTATGAGTATTAGAAGGCTCTTCAAAATGGATGTCAAATTTCTTGAGAATAGCAATTGGGTGTCTTTTGGACAGGGTGACCAGTAGCCTTGTTCTGATGGTTGAATAAGTCTATCTACAGGAATGTCCTGTCAGTCAGAAGGGATGGGTGTGAGACTGAGGAGAGGATTGTGAAGACCTTTTGTCTTAAAGTAGTGTTCGCACCTGATAATGTTATGGGTTTAATGGGTCTATTTCTCATCAGGATCCAAGTCTGTAAAGATAACTTCCAAGAATCTGAGTATAGTCCTCAGACAATGAAAGCTCTTTGCCTGTGATGAGCAACTGGTGGCAGGAAGTCAGTAGCTGGCTCAGTCCAGTCAAGAAAACCACAGACAAAAGAGAGCGAGAGTGCTGAGTCTGTCGATGCGAACGGTTCCATCTGGAAAGTGAATTGTTTTCAAGGCTGAGCTCTGAGAACTTCCTTCTCTTTGGATCAAAACGATGGATGGCAGGGAAGAAAAAAGAGGCTGTGCTGTGAATACAAATTGTCTTACTGTTGGCTCATCAACAAAAGTGTTAAGGGTAGTTGAGGAAAACAAGGTGCATTATTATACAGAATCACCTTTGAGGACCTCCGTGATGGACACATAGTAAGTGTCTTCATTCCCCATCCCTACTTCTGGTTTGTGTAACAGAATGCTGCTGTGACAGTCATACCAGATGCCTGCTATATGCCTTTCTCTAAAGATGCAGATTGCAAGAAGAGGAGGTTCCCTGTCCACAGAGGTGCAGTTAATGCAGTCATGGGTGAAGTTCTCTGCTCAGTTTTGTTCCTTTGTCCATTTGCTGAAAGATTTGTTTATGGAATTATCAGTAGGTGCTATTCCATTCATTTAGAGAATGTAAACTACATGAGTCACTATCCCCATCAGCTCAACTACACAATATCCCTAGCTTTTGCCCAGAGTATAGTAAAGACACACAGTACTAAAGCTAATTCGGTTTTAAAAAAAAAAAGAGCTGCATTGTTCTTGTATCTGTGGCAATTTGTAGTGGCTTTGTCGTGAGAACTTGATGTGGGAGAGGAAGGGAATGAAAATAGAATGTTCTTTCCTCTAACACAAAGTCACATTCACTTATAGCTTTGGACATGTGTTGAAGACATGAGTAGGAGGCAAGAAAGGGATGAAAATACAAGGCAGCGGGATGGGAAAGGCAGAGTGGAACATTCACATACAGTGTTTCCTGACACCCACAGGTATCAGAACAGTAGTGAGTTCTCCAGGATGTCATACATCCATATCTGGGCCAGACTCCTCTCCTCACTGGTATATTTGATCACTAAAGATGCTTCTCCATCTTGTGTGGGCTTTTTATATTTGTATTTATGAATGATACTAGTAGCTTAGCTCTAGAAAGACAAACAAACTGATAAGTTAGTGTCCTCCAGGCATGCTACTAAGGCACCTTTGTCCTCTTGGATTCCATCTTCCTGGGACTCTGACATCTCTGATTAAGGCCAGCAAAATAAAGGAACTACTAGGGAGTAGATAGCTGCAACATTTGGAAGTCAAGTGCAATTCTAATAACACAATTACTGGCTTAAATTAATAATGGATGCAATTTTTTAAGAAAATTTATATCCTAAATTTCAGTCATAATTCTCACTTCCCATCAACTTCTAGTCAAATGTTTCTGTTTTGATACATGTAATCAGAACATTCAAGACCTCAGGATACCACCTGTTTTCTCTCCTGACAATTTCTCTGAGAGAGCTGCATGTGTCGCATTCCCTGACAGCAGGACATTGCTTGCATGTCCTAATGCAATGCCTTGGGCTCCATGTATTCTCTAATTTCTCCTTGCATTTTTTATAAGTTGCCATGCCCCTCACCAACAGTACATTCTAAAGGACTCATGGTGCTTCCTGGGGCTTGGATGAAATTCTTAATTAAGATTAAGTCACCTTCATGAATATTTTTCTAATATTAAATGATTTTCTTAACTATTAAATAGGGTAGCTCTGTACCTAAAGGTTACTTTCTGCCTTGAAGCATAGGGACTCTTTTCTTAGCCTTTAACTTTTATCCAGAGAAGTGTGCAGTTGTGTGATCCAATTAAACATCTTACCCATGACCTCATCCCTTCAGAGGGCATGTGACACAACCACAAGTGAGAATTTGTTAAAGTGAAATGTTTGAAAAGTTGGCCAAAATAATATACTGATGTACAAAGCATTGAGTGGGGTGTACACATTTTAAAAATTAATTCATCTTCTCAAAAGTAGAGAGAGAAGGTGACCATCTTTCTCCCTGTTTCTCAAGACTGGCTGTTCGTTCTCATACATTGCCTTCAGAGACCCATGGAGCAGGAGAAACAGAAATCAACCATCAGAGCTTTCCCAATAGTATCCACATGAATATCCATAAACATGCTTGCTGAATAGCTTCCAAGTCAGTGTCCCAAACTTATAATAGAAATTATTTCCATTCATCTCACCTGTTTCTCCTACCTCTATTTATAGAAAATGGATTTTCATTTTTAGTGTTCCCTTACTCTGTTTATCGGGTTATCTGTGCATTGACAGTAACTTTTTCAGAGAAAGTTGAAATGAATTTAGGCTCTTAGGAAATATAAACATTGACTGAGATAGAGGGTAGGTGGTGGAAAGTAGCTAAACATTAGATATTTCAGATAATTATCTTGATGTACTGTTTTGTGAGTTTCAAATGGGTTAGACATTGTAGGACATTTACCAGGAGCTATTAACAGTATAATTTTGTTAAAGTGTTTATTTGGGTTAGGTTTTGTTTGTTTGTTTGTTTGTTTGTTTGTTTGTTTTTTGAGACAGGGTTTCTCTGTGTAGCTTTGGTGCCTTTCCTGGAACTCACTCTGTAGCCCGGCTGGCCTCAAACTCACAGAGATCTGCCTGGCTCTGCCTCCCAAGTGCTGGGATTAAAGGCATTCACCACCACCACCCAGTGATTTGGGCTAGTTTTAATTCCATTATTGAGTATTGCTCTTGAGGAGAAAGATGGGGAAAGGGGTGTTAGAGATGGTATTGGCTAGGAAGGAGAAGGAGATGAGGAGAAGAGAAGGAACAAGCTGGGGCATTTAAGGTAATAAGCTATGGAAGAGAAAGAGGCTGCAGGAGAGGGCGAGGGAGAGGAAGAGGGACAGAGTAGGGAGGCTCCCTCAACCAACACAGAGAATATGGGATGAAAATCTGCTTCAACCATGAATTTGGTTCCCAGTCTCTGTTGTTGGCAGTGTTTGCTTTTGTTTTGTTTCTATTTCACTGATAATTGGCACAAACCTTACATTTCAGACAATACTTTGAGTCTGTTTGGAAAACCACATGGCTCCCCAGGGATTCTTAACACCTTAAGAAATTTGCTTCACTCTTCCTCAGTAGGGTCATCTCACTGGGTTCAGAGGGCTATTCATGTAATAGCTAAATTGCAGGGTTGGATGTGGTTTTGAAAGCTGCCTTGAGAGGAGTGCGGCTCTGGGCCCAGAGGGACTCTTCAGGAGGGTGAGTCAAAGAGGTCTCTCTGGAGGCTGTCTTCATTATTTCTCCTTGTAACTCCTCACACACATTGTGCCTTCTCACTGAACAAAACATTACTTTGAATGTTTTGTACCTGATCACTTTCAAAATTCAGTAGCTGTTGCACGAATTCTAATTGGTCTTGTGATAAAATCCCGGAGCCAGATATCGGGGTAAATGCTGAAAGACCAGAGGAAACAAGCCACAGCCACTTCTCACCTCACCAACTCCTCAGTTGAAAAGGGAAGATCGTGTATCCACAGATCCTCAGACTGAATGCCCCAAGTCCTTAGTCGGCTTATATTCCTTTCTTTGCCCAGCCATATCACTTCCTGTCTCAACTTTCCTAGTGCTGGGATTAAAGGTGTGTGGCTCCCAAGTACTGGGATCAAAGGTGTGAGCCATCACCACCTGGCCCTATTTCTCTTTTAGACTAGATTAATCTCCTGTAGTCCAAGGTGGCCTTGAACTCACAGAGATCTCTCTGCCTCTGCCCGAGTGTTAGCATTAAAGGTGTGTGCCACCACTGCCTGGCCTCTGTGGCTAACTCTGTGGCTGACTCTGCCCTCTGATCTTCAGACAAGATTTATTTGTTAGAGCATATATAAAATATCACCACAGATAGCATCATTATGAGCCGGTGTATGTCTATTTTATACCAAAATAGACTAAAATTGAGAGAGAAAGAAAATAACTCTTTGTTTTATAAGTCATTGGCATTTGAAAATTACAATTTACCTCAAGTAGTATTATGGCATTTCAAATTTCATATTAAAGTTTAAGCTGATTATAAGGTGTTCTTGCAGGAACATTGGCACAGCGTTAAAGTTTCTCATGACTTAAAAACATACTGAAAGCAAGTGTCTTAGTGAGGGTTTCTATTGCTCTGATAAACACAGACCAAAAGCAACTTGGAGAGGGAAGAGTTTATTTGTCTTAAATAATCTTGGTGGCAGACAAAGACCAAGGTAGGAATTTGAGGCAGGATCCTGGCAGCAGAAGCTGAAGCAGAGGCCATGGAGGGGTACTGCTGCTTACTGGCTTGCTCTGCATGGCTTGCCCAGCCTGCTTTCTTATAGACCCCAGGACCACCTGCCCATGAGTGGCACCACCCACATTTGGTTGGACCCTCCTACACCCATCATCAGTTAAGAAAATGCCCTACAAACTTGCCCACGAACCATTTGATAGAAGCATTTCTCAGTTGACATCCCTCTTCGCAGATAACTCTGGTTGTGTCAAGCTGACAAATACATCCAACCAGGACACAATGCAAGTGAAATGGGAATGTTTAAAAGTAGCTAGAGAAGAACCACACAAATAGTTTTCAGAAATGATGGAAAGTTAACACATCCTGCCTGGGGCTGGTTTCTGAACAGTGTATTGTATCGGGGTTTTATCTGAGACAAGGATATTAGGTCAGACAAAGAGCGAAGTGGTGAGTGCCACTAAGGTGGCTGAAGATAGCCCAGCATAACAAAGTTCTACTCTCCCCAGTCACTAAGTCTTATCAGTCACTGGGCCTAGCAGAGTCTCTTAGAATGCAGGTATGGCTTTTTTCTCAGAACTTCAAGTCACTCTGTCCATGACTTTAAATCACACATGTTCTAGCTTTGCAAGAGAGGGAGACTAGATTTTCTGTCCTCAAAATATATGCAGGAACCATGTGCATCTGTGAAAAGGGAAGGAGACCTGTGAAGGAAGATCCTTGTGGACAGTGCTCCTGAAGCTCTGGGCTGTGTGGAAACTTCTTTCTTGGGTTTCATATATCCAGGAAATGATGTCACGGAATAGGAAAACTTGTGTTGGGTGGGTGGCGTAGGGGGTAGGGGGTGGGGTGTATGTTAATGGCTGGAACTACATAACTGACTTTCGCTCTAAGAGCAGCAAGGGAGGATGGGTTTCTTCTGGCCTAACCACGTGAACTTAACTTAAAACAGGAATACTGAGAGAAGAGTCAGCTTTGGAGTGCCTGGCTAAACATTAACTTTTAATGTATATTGTGAAGATTATGTAGCAATGGGCCTGGCAAGGTGGCCAGATGATATTGGCACTTGCCACCAAGCCTGACACTCTGGTTCCATCCCTGGGACCCACAAGCTAAAAGTGGGGACATAGGGCTGGATGTTGCCTTTTGACCTCTGTGAACAAAAGTTTGTGAAAAACATATTCACTGAAACTTCTGATGATTAGATTCCCAGTAATGTGACATGTTAGAATGTTGCAAGTCCAGAGTCAAATAATCTTGGGGCATGATCAGTTCCCTAAAAAAAATTTATTGCCCACCTTTGTATGTGACAGAACATCTTTGCAATCACTAGGTAAATCCACTAGTTTTTAACCAACCAAAGGGGTAGGAATGTTGTCAGATATCTTTTGAGTAATCTCACTCCCTCCCCAACCCTGATGCTGTAACCCACCCATCTAATGTTTCCACCAATTTGAAAAGTGTCTTCAGGTTATGATTTCTTTCTATTACTATAAAAATTTTATCAAATGGCTATCATGCTGTAGCATGGAAATTTGGGGTAACCTAAATCTTTGTTTCTATGTTCATTCACATTTGCTCCAATAATATCCCCTTTGGAGATAACATGTGTGTTTTCCTGTCTACACTTCCACACACATTCTACCACAAACAAGTACCCACATAGACAGGTACAAATAGAGAGGTAATTTGTAATTTAAACTTTTGAAAGAAATATAATAGCAAAACATACTAGCTGTTGATGTTTACAAAATGGGAAAACTCATTTCCTTGGTATAGGGAACCTTTAAAGGGTGAGCACATCATAGTTACTGAGAGCTGAAATAAACAGAAAATAAAAAGCCATATCTACCATAAGGATTCTACAATGACTGATTTAAAAAAAAATCTCTTCTGGTAGTGAGTAATTCTGCTGAAGTAATAAGTCAGATCAGGCCAGATTAATAGGTCCAGGTTTAATCTGAGCAGAGCATTCCTGAGTGGTTGCAGAAGTAGAGGAGAAACCACTAGGAAAAACCATGAGGGGAAGCCCATGGACCAGACCTTAAATACCCTCCCTTCCCTGGGTGAAGCCAATGCTTGGCAGGCTTTCTCAGGGGTAGGGCCTGGAAAGGGCAGCTGAGGGCAGCATTTGGAGAGGGCACTTCCAGGGGAGATTCCCAACATCCTAACCTATTTGGGTATATATGGACATCAGGTTCAAGTCTGGCTACTTCCTGCTGGCAACGAACCATGTGGGAGAGGGAAGTTGGGAATCAGTGGGGTCATGCTCAGCGGGAGGTGAGGGTGAAGAAGCATTCAGTTAGCTGCCATCCTGGAGATCTCAGGAACCTGTTTATTGAGGAGGGAAAGAAGGCAGATTGCTAGGAGAAAAAATAGATCATTAACACCAGCCCTATGAATGGGGCTAGCCATGGGAAAAAGAACAGAAAGGTAATGTTCCCTGGTTGTACAGAAGAGGCATGGGTGAATAAGCCAGATGAAAGAGTAGATATACACTTGAGTCTGGAGAAGTGGTACCAGCACTAATGTTCCAGGAGCTTGGAGGGATGGCATGCCAAATCAGGGATGATGTGTTCAGGAATACCTGACCCCTCACATCTGCTGTTTCCCTGAAGTGGGAAATGCCTCTATCCACCCTGTAAAAGTGTCAACAAGAGACAACAGAGCATTTCATGAGTGGACATGTGGGTGAAATCAACCTGTCAGTACTCCTCTGGTTGGTGTCCTTGGTTAGTGCAGGGGCTGGCATATCTGGAGGGCTCCCTAGTGGTTTTCCTTGGCACAAGCCTGGCAGGAGGGGTAGACCTGTCTGGGGACTGATCTGCCAGGCCAGATTCCTTGATACAGCAGCAGAACTCTCTCCTAGGAACATGTAGGTGTCTATAAAACAATTGGAATAGATTTACATCTTGGTGTCATAGCAAAAGGCTAGGGCTTTGTGTTAAAAGGTATGAACATTTTTCCTAGGGCCTTGTTTCAGCCGATGAAACATAAATTTAAGTCTATACTTAGAGGGAAACCAAGGAAATTTACTGAATGGAAGAGGTTGAGTGAGTGAAGAAGGATGAGGGAGAGAGCCTGAGGCAAGGGAGGAACAGAGTTGAACACACTGCAGGCTTCCATACCCTCTCTCATGCTAACCTGTCTCTAAAAGCTGGGACCAGTAAAATCCATATAAATTTAAGGATGCCTGAAAACTGTACTCAGTGCTACCATGAAGCCTGTGAATGTGGCACACCTGTCTGTACCTTTAACAGGAAACTTTACTAATGAACTAATGAGCTACCAAGCTAGGGTCAGTGGAGAGCTGTTAAACTGGCAATTCTGACAGTACCCTGGTCACCAAACACCGTCCGATCTGAGAAGGATAAGCAAATGAGCAGAGGTGAGATGGCTTTCCTGCTACCTCAGCAGTCTCAGGTTTCCCTCTGGTCACTGAGGAACTGAGGTCACAGAAGCAGCGACTGTCTCCAGCTGCCAAGCCCAGAAGATAGAACAGACTTTCCTGTGGGGTCAGAATTTGGGGAGAATGACCTACCTTGACTGGGCAAAGCAGAGCAACTGATTCCCCAGTTTCCTGCCGTCCAGTCTGGGCAGGGTCTTAGCACCAGTTTAAAGTGCAAAGCAATTTCTTGCCACATAGCTGGTTTTGCCACATTTAAAGCAAGCTCCAGGTGTAAGTTCCTCCATGTTCCTTAGAGGGGGTTACAGGATGCTGCCAGGAGCTGGCATGTTTCTGTCATGAGAAGCTTTTTATTAAAATGCCGTATTCTCAGATCTCTGAAGCCCTTGAGGATCAGGGTATAATTATCTGTTAGGTACATCTGAATTAGACAAATGTTGCTTAGGCTTGACTTTGGGAGCGTATATAAGGTAAATCTGGACATACAGTTTGCCCAATTAGTTACCAATTAGTTATAGTTACCAATTATATATATACCAATAATTAATTACCAATATTAGTAAAAGCAAGAAGATTAGAAGGAATAATTCAATCTCTAGAGTTTAGCTGTGGTCCTAAGATATAATCATAAGGCAAAACCAACTTTTAACATTGCAAACAATTTAGTGTTTTTAAAATCAATTATATGGGAATATTCTTAGGCTATAAAATCTGGCTATTCAGCAAGATATATCCCTGAACATAAATGCATGAAGGTGCAGCTTTAATAACTCAGTAAACCACCAGCGTGGGCTATAAAGTGAGTTCCAGGAAAGGCACAAAGCTAAAAAGAAAACTCAGTAAACCAGCATCGTTTTAAATCCCTACCTTTTAAGACAGGACAGGAATCATCATACAGAAATCTATCCTAATCCAAAGTAATTTGGAAACCTAATGTCTCCTGGTTGACCCATCTCCACATGGCCACCTCTATCTAAGATGGCAGTGAAGTCATATGACCTCTCTAATATTAGCCAAAATGGTGACTGCCCACCTGTTGTAAGGTATTGGCAGACCATATGGTGATTTCCAGAGCAGTTTTAATCTGGAGTTACAAGTTTTACAGATTTTAAACCATACTCAATATTTTTTCTTTATAATAAGGTAGAACAGTATAAAATAACTGTCTGTCATTACATCAGATTCAGGGCCAGAAAATTCCAGAGGCAAAATCTGAGCCCAAGCAGCTGGTTGTGAGCATAGATGAGCTGTTATCAAGACATACAGATCACATAAACTCAGGCATTCAAAACCAGTCAAAAGCAAGCATACTGTGGCTACATTTCCATCTATACACACAAAGTAGACGGGACTTTTTAACAGAAAGATGAACAAAACTTTTCCTGAGAAGCCATGTCAAATGACCAACTTAAAAATCCTGAAGTAAGAGTTCACAGTACAAAGTAGCACGTAAGAAAATATAGGAGTAAAAGACGCTTCCCTAATGGCAGTACACCAGAGCCTGGAGAGGGGGGAAGAGCATGGGAATGAACCAACCCAAGGGCAGCACTGTACAGAAGGGGTGCGGAGGGACGAGCATGGGAATCAGGAGGGCAGTTGGTGGAGGGGTAAGACCATGTGGAGAAAGCAGTCAGCTGCAGATTAAGCTGTGCCCCTCCCAGGCTGTTGGGGGAGGGGGAGCTAACAGTCATGTGCTGGGTATGGAGCCATTGGTATCAGGAGCAGAGAGCAGGGAGGAGGGGCAAGGATGCAGACTGACAAACAGCTGGAGGGAAAAGGGACAGGAATGCAGTGCTCTCAAACCTGGATGAGGGGGCTGATTTGGATAAATTTCATAACGATAGTGGATCGAATTTGACTCAGAAGCAACCATTCACAAGCCTTATGCTGGGAGGCTGGAGGCTACAAAAATCATGTCCGATTTTATAAGCCAGTGGCTGGGGAATAGTGTGTGGAACTGTCTCTGAGAGGATGGTCTTCCAGACAGGAGAATTCCAAGGAGCAGGGGCCGGGCAGTCCCTGCTCTGGAACTGGCAGGAGATTACTGGTATAGCAACAATCTTGACAGGTGCTCCACAAGTCTCTGGCAGAGAGGGTCAGAGGCTTGGAAGGGATCCTGGACCCCTTATAGGCATTTGGTTTGGAAATGGTGGCTTACTGAGTAAAGTTGGTTTGGTGTACTTCCCACTGCCAACGCCACATAGCTTCAGGAAGATTCCACTCACCTTGGCCAATGCACCAGCTGATACATAAAATTCCCCCAGTAGTGAGTAACTACACTGAAGTAATAAGTCAGATCAGGGGTTAAGAGCACCAACTGCTCTTCCAGAGGTCCTGAGTTCAATTCCCAGCACCCACATGGTGGCTCACAACCATCTGTAATGAGATTTGGTGCGCCCTCTTCCGTATACATAATAAATAAAACTAAAAAATTAAAAAAAAAAGTCAGATCAGGCCAAATTAGTAGTCCAGGTTTAATCTGAGCAAAGCATTCCTGGGTGGTCCCAGGGGAAGAGGAGAAGCCAAGAGGGGAAGCCATGAGGGGAAGCCCATGGACCAGACTTTAAATACCCTCTGGGGTGGAGTCTATGCTTGGGGGGCTTTCTCTGGGGCAGGATCTGAAGAGGGCAGCTCCAGGGAAGATCCCCAACAATGATGTCTGACTGGTTAAAACTTTTCTGTTTGTGGAGTGTTGGAATATTGCAGATCCAGGACCATATCTTGGGCTATAAGTAGTCCCCTAACTAGCCACTTAGTGCACACCTTCTGTGTTTGAACTAATGTCCTTTTAATTACAAGTAAAACCTTTAGAATATATTAACTCAATAGTGTTACAAATTTGCATGAGTGGGGAACCCCCAGCTGGCCAGGCCAGGGTATCTCAACACGTGAGGGAAAACATGATGGGCAGATGCAGCGGGGGTGGTGGAAAGTCATTCACACCCAGATACTGCATCCATATGGAGAGTTTAATAAGAAAGAGATGAAGAGAAAGATAGAAAAGAGAGAGACAAGGAAGAAAGAGAAGGGAGAGAAAGCAGAGGTGTGTACACATCAGGGTGGGGAAGAAAGAGAGTGGGAGAGAGAGGAAGGGGAGGAGCTTTTCCTTAAAATGAGGCTTTTACATCAGGATGCAGGGTGGCCCCAAGGGGTGAGATTTCAAGGGGCGGGTCAGAATATTAACAAATAAGCCAGCAGCTTTCATCAACCCAAAGGCTCAGAATACCATCAGATATAGCTTGAACTTGTGGCAGAGATTTCCCCACTTTTCTGTATCCTCTATCCTGACCAAGGTCTTGAGTAAATAAAATGATTTTCGGTGCTGGAGAGATGGCTTAGAGTTTAACTGCACATACTGCTCTTACCAGGGACCCAAGTTCATTTTTCAGTACAGGCCGCTTATAGCCACCTGTAACTACTACAGCTCCAGGAGATTTGAGGCCCCTTCTAGACATATGTGCACATACATACTCACACACAGAAACACAAAACACAAAATTTAAAAAGTAAAGCTAAAATATTTTATTAAATGATCTGATCAATGACCTTTGTTTTGTTTTGAGATTGCAAAAGTTCCCATCTGAATTTAGCTTTGGAATATGAAATGTAGAGTGACCTGGACCTTCATTCCCAGGCTGTGACCACTCTACTTGGCTCAGAACAAACCATCTCCTACTCCCTCTGAGCAAGGACAAACTCATGCCATGCAACTTGAATGCATTTCTAGTGTGGGCAGGGGAGCCTGCTTTGTTCATTGGAAGAATATCCCCATGTCTATGAAAACAGACCACAGGGCTTAGAGTTGCTAATTAAAGCCTTTCTTGGGGCCTCTCAAGGTCCCTGGATTTAAAGGCCTTCTCTTTTTAGCAGCACCCTAGAGAATGGAATTTTTTCTGTTTCAAAATTCCAATAGCCTTTGAAGTTCTTAACTGGGAGCCTTGATGCAAATGGCCCAAGTTTATTAATTCTTCCAAGTGTAAGTGCTTTAAAGGTGATGGAAATCCCTGGCTCCCCCACCGGAGACCAGTCATCTCTCTAGAGATGCCAAGATTAAAATAGGCCCGAGGCCCCTTGAAGCTGACCCAGAGGCCAAGGACATGATCTCATTTCTACAGAAAAATGTCCTGGGAGTACCAAGGGCCTGAAGAGGTCAAGAATTTTAGCTCTAACTTCCTGTTGAAAGGCTACCTGTGGCTCCCAGGGCCCTCTTGGGGACAAAATCTTTGATAGTATAAAGGCAAGGAATCGTTCCTCTCCTCAACAGCTCCCATATCACAGCACCTCTCCAGGCATCAGACCTCCCTGATCTGATGAAGCTGACCCAGTCAGAGTACAAGGAAAGTTAGCTGCCAGCAAGAATTGTCAAACATTTGGGTTATAATTTTTTCCCACCCTCCTATCAAATATAGCACAACATTTTCTCTCTCCCCTTCTTCTCTCTTCCTTCCTTTTGTGAATATCTTAGTTTTTCTACAAATATAATAAGAATGTTTGAAAGTGAAAGAAATAATTTTACTTTAAGATGTCTGTGTTTTCTTTATAAGGAGATTGACAAAATTAAATTATATGTTTATATAATTATATTAATATATTGGAGCACAGAGTGTATGTGTGAGTCTTTACCTTAACTTGAGCCCTTCAACTGATGGAGAAATGTCTTTCTATATGCTGCAAATATGTGTTGCTTTGATTGGTTAATAAATAAAGCCATTTGGCCTAAGGCAAGGCAGCTTAGAGGTAGGCAGGAAATTCAAGGAGAGAGACAGGAAGAAGGCAGGGAGAGACTCCAGCGAGCCACCCAAGGAGCAACATGTAATGGGACACAGGTAAAGCTGTGGAACATGTGGCAAATCATAGATTAATAGTTATGGGCTAATTTAAGATATAAGAGCTAGGTAGCAAAAGGCTTGAGCCATGGCCATGCATTTATAATTAATATAAGCCTCTGTGTGTTTACTTGGGGGATGTATGGGATTTGTCAACCACCGGCAGGCCAGGACACAGGAAATCTTCCAACTACACTTCAATTGTTAATATTATTTTCAAGGTTTGTTCTTCATATAGAACATTCAAAATTCTTCTAGCCCCAAAATTGTATAGCAAAATACAGTTATGAATTTATAGACCAACATTTATTTCTCAAACAAATGGCAACATACTAAGAGATGAGTTTCTGATTGCCTGTCATGTGCTTTTCAGCTCTGATGAAGCCTTCAGTGAAGTCAGTTTAAACTACCGCACAGAGAGTGGGTTGTCTCTGCTGCACCTGTGCTGTGTTTGTGGAGGTAAGTGCCTGAAACCTGTTTAAGCCAGATCTATGCCTACCTGGTAGAGGACATGAGATGCCTACCTGGTAGAGGACATGAGGTGTCAAGTGGCCAGCAGAAAAACCCTATCAGACTCGATTTCTCTTTGGTTTCACTCCTAGGAACTTGCTGACATTCAGAGTAGTGCCCCAAGCAGATCCTTGCTCTGCACCTCTGAATTTCTTCTTTTTTTTCCTTCTTAAACTAAGTAACTCACTTTGCCTGGAAGTCAACAAACACTTTTTAATACTAGACAGTCAGGAATTGGATTTAATTGAGGAGCCCTTAAAGTGTTCCTTAATATATGATCAGGCAGATGTTTTACTATAAGAAATAAGTGGTCATGTGAAGAGGAAGAAATATTAAACATAGAATCCAACAGGGGAGATTGCTCAAAGCGATGAACACAACTCTTAATCTGCTTGTACTTCATTTGATTTTAAAAGTATCCCAACCACTTAAGTTCAGTCTCAGCATATAGTAGCATTAATGAGTTGTCAAATGGAAGTTGGTATGTATTGATCAAGTTGAGCAAAGCTTTTTGAATGCAAGAATGGAGTTGCATTACCAGTGGACCGATGGTCCCTTGACTTTTCCAAGCCCTTGGAACAGACTCCCCTGTAGCTAGAGTTTTCCTGCCTGGCCCACAGTCAGGACAAATCTCTCTCACCTGTCAGTCCCACAGCCGCTCAGACCCAACCAAGTAAACACAGAGACTTATATTGCTTACAAACTATATGGCCGTGGCAGGCTTCTTGCTAACTGTCCTTATATCTTAAATTAATCCATTTCTATAAATCTATACCTTGCCACGTGGCTCGTGGCTTACCGGCATCTTTATATGCTGCTTGTCCTGGTGGTGGCTGGCAGTGTCTCCTTCCACCTTCCTGTTCTTTTCTCCTCTCTGTTAGTCCCACCTATACTTCCTGCCTAGCCACTGGCCAATCAGTGTTTTATTTATTGACCAATCAGAGCAACACATTTGCCATACAGAACATCCCACAGCACTCCCCTTCATATCTTCTCCTTCCTTCTGGGAGCTGGCTGCCTAGCCTCTTCCAGAGCCCCCTCATCTGAGTAGTTTCTACTGCTAATAACCCTTTGCAGGGTCCCTTGTCACTAGATTGTCACCTCAGCTCTCTTCTTGAGGTTTACTAGATTAATTTACTTGTAACCGCATGGCTTTCTGTTTTATTTTGCTTGGCATTGTTGAGATAAGTTCTACTCTGTACTCCAGGCTGGCCCCAAATTTGTGGCAGTCCTCCTGTCTCAACTTCCCAGGTGCTGAGATTACACACATCAGTTGCCACACCAGTTACATCCTATAGTTTAAAGCAGTATGGTGTTGAATTAAACAAAGCCTGGGAGCCAAGTCTATCACAATGCACAGCATCCATGCAAAGCAGCATAATTGCGATAAAAACATGTGTGTGAAGTAATACGGCCAATGAACAGAATTGCTTAGGAATGGGCTTGAGTGGTAGGCTGACATTTTCACATGTCAGAATGGCATTTATCCTTATGTCAAAGGGAGATGGTGAAGTCCTTTAGTCCACCCTTGCAATAAATCAACCTTTATTATTTTTCTCTAGGCAACAAGTCACATGTCCGCGCCCTTATGTTAAAAGGGCTCCGTCCATCCAGACTGACAAGAAACGGCTTTCCGGCGCTGCATTTGGCAGTCTACAAGGTCTGCCATTTTCATTCCTATACATACTTTGTTGAGGACAGCATGGATCCTGATTTCTACTCCACCCCAACCAGACAGAACTGGTATAAAATGAGATGGGCACCGTGGGATATTTGGTGTTGGAAGTGACCCTCAAGACTGCCATAAATGTGCATTTACAGAATGTGTAAATCATAAGTCACTCTAGCCTCAGCAACTTCCACTCGCTTCTGCTGCTCTGATTTCAGATATTGGACACGCATTATTTCATCAGTCACTACAGAATTTCATAAGACACAAATGCTAGTATTTGTTTTACAGAGGGAAAAAAATGAAGATCAGAGTGAGATACCTAGTCAATCATAGAAAAGTGATTATACTCTACCATAACTGATCGCAGCCCCAAATCCTCATAGCTATGTTGAATATTTGTTCTTTCTCAACTTCATGAATGTCTATAGCAGACTTTTATTTGAGGTTTTGTGTGCAGGTCTGGGAAGAAGCAGTTGTTCATCTGTGTAAAATCCCTCTACACACTCTAAACATCTTAAGAGTTTACATCATGAGGAAAGAGGGCCACATTGTCCCACTCTATTTTCTTTTCTAATGTTGTGGTTAAATATTGGGACAAAAGCAACTCCAGAGAGAAAGAGTTTATTTGGCTCATAATTTAAGGTTACAGTTCACCATTACAGGGAGTCTTGAAGTGGCAAAAGCCAGGAGGAGCTGGTTACATTGCATCCTCAATCAAGAGCAGAGAGCTTGCTTGTGCTCAGCTTGCTTTTCCCAGTCCTATGGAGCCCAGTATCTCCTGCCAAGGAAATGGTGACACACACAGTAGACAGTCTTCCTACTCCAGTTGCTGTGGTAAGGATAATTCCCCACAGACACTCCCAAAGGTCAACATGATCTAACAACTTCTCATTAGGACTCTCTACCCAGATGATTTCACATTGTGTGGAGTCCACAGTCAAAATTCACCATCGCTTATCATTCAGATCTTATTCCCCTTACTTCATCCTGAAGATGCCTTAAAGCTGATCTCTGTACTTCCAGTCAGTGTCTGGTCATTGTAGATAGCTTGCAGGAGAAAGGGCAGCTAAGTGCTGAATTCTCTTTACTATCTGCTATTCAGTCTTCTAAACTCAAACACAGGTTCAAGATAATGTCTGACAGACATTTTTCTTTCCTGTAAGGCAGGGAAGGAACAAGGAGCCACAAGGAGTAGGAAGAAGGTGATTGACAGCTCATGCAGTCCATGAGACACTGGACTCTGTCTAGGTCTGGAGATACTTTCTGCAATGTCAACTGTGCGGAGAGTCACTGTGACACTGCCACATATGTGGTTTCTGGATGCTGTGGGGCCATGGTCATTTTTGACTGCATTTCTCCCACCTCTGTTTGTAGAAACTGAATTTCCATTTTAGTTTTTTGCTACTGTTCCTTACATTATCTGTTAGGGAGGAGTGTATCCACTGTACTTCTTCAGAGAAGGTTAGGAGGGAGGCTCTGTGGATACAAAATAGATAAACCTCCCTCTACAGCATCCATAGAAAGCCTAGGTCCCGTGCGTACCTAAAAGCAAGCAAAGCAGCTCATGTGAAGTCCCTATGCTTACCACGAGACTTCACATCATCTGACTAATACCCACCTGCAATAAGCTCAGTCAGGTTAAAACATTAACCGTCACAGCCAAGTGTACACTTTTTTTTTCTAATCCCACACAGGTATTTTCAGGCTAAAGTTTGGAGAGCACTGCTTTACACTGCTTCCCTCTTGAAGCCAAACACTCTCACATATCTCTGTTTCTCCTTGTAATTTTCCAGCTAAAATATTGTTTAGTTTTTTCCTCATTGCATCATTATTAGTTACTTTAAATCAATGCAAACTGAGCCTTCTTAAGCTCCCTTGATCTCTCGGATTTTATTGCACTCAATTTTGGATTTCAACTTAAACTTTATATTATCTTTTGTAACAGCACTCACAATTACTGGGTTATTTGTGCAGTTTTCACATTGCTGTGTGAACTCTCAACAATAGAACTGAGGATTTTCCTTCGAATCTTCACCATATAGAACCTGGGTACTGGATGAAGAGTGTCTAGGACCTAACAAGTATCCTGGATTACCGTATGCAGTCCTTGATGCTCATTGGTGTGGCACCAATTTAAAACTGCTCTCAGCCCAGCAGCAAAACTAGTTGTGCTCATCTGTCAGCTTTAAGACTTGTAGCTATGGCTATGTCTTCAGAAAAACAGATCTTTTCCTCTGCCCTTCAGTTCTCTCATCTCCAGAGCAGATGAACACAGCAGGAAGGCTATAGGTATAGCTCACTGATGGGGTCCTTGCCCAGCATGCTCATAGGTGTGGCTCACTGATGGGGTCCTTGCTGAGCATGCTCATAGGTGTGGCTCACTGATGGAGTCCTTGCCCAGCATGCTCATAGGTGTGGCTCACTGATGGAGTCCTTGCCCAGCATGCTCACAGGTATAGATCACTGATGCAGTAGTCCTTGCTGAGCATGTTCATAGGTATAGCTCACTGATCGGGTCTTTGCCCAGCATGCTCATAGGTGTAGAGCACTGATGGAGTCCTTCCCCAGCATGCTCATAGGTGTAGAGCACTGATGAGGTCCTTGCCCAGCAGGCTCAAGGTACCTAGATCTGCCCCCAGTGTCACCTCTTCCACAAAAAGTAAAGCAAAACTGGAGTAAACATAATTATCTGTTTTGTTTGGCGATTTGGGGTTTTAAAAAGGACAATTGTATTTAGTCCTAGCAAAATAGTGATTACATGGAAAATAGTAAATAAAATTAACCAATATTGTGCAATTTAATTTCAAAAAACAATTACTAGACACTGTGCATTATCCATTTTACACAGAAAACAAAAAGAAATGGGTCTTGTTCTATGGTTTTTAAGTTGAAAGAGATGAGAAGTACATCAAAGGTTTCAGCCTATACTTAGGTTTCCTCTCATGTTCTACAAAAGTAACATTCCCTTGTGCAGTCATTTGCTCACATACGTATTAAGTGAAACAATCAGTTAATAACAGGTAAGATATACTCTTTGGAAACAAATCCATATGCAAATATTTTGACAAGTTTACTTCAGACATGGCTTGATTGCAAATTTGATAAACAAAAACTCAGAATAGGATAAAGAAAAGAGTCATTTCATGAGAGCAGCAGCAAATTTGTCCTTCTCCTTCCTCCAACTGGGAGCCAGAAGTGTGATCATGGAGACAGACCCTGTCTCACAAAGCAAAACAAACAAAGCCAATCCAACTTCTGCCATGTCTCTGTGCTGCTTAAGTTAACAGTGTGTGTTGTGTGTTATCTCCACGGGAATCTTTCGAGCCATTTGTCTTTCTGTGAGGTTTGATTTCTTGAAACTTAGTTGTTTAGTGATTAAATTCATTAAATTGGCTCACCCAGCTGCAACACACATCTCCCTGTGCTAAACTGTAAAGGGAAAAGTGAAGCTTCTTCTCTGAACCCTTCCCTAGGGCTCTCAATATTCAGTTTTTATATTCTGATACTGTGCACCCCTAAAATGAAACACAGATGTTGGAGAGAAAACATTGAACATTGATATGGTTTGGAAGAGGTTAAGTGGGAGTTCAGATGAACAAAACACTAACTTAGACCCTCTAACTTAGACCCAAACCTGCCTCACATACAATGCATAGGAAAATCGTTCCATGGCAGTTCTTTAGTGGTTCAAAAGTAGGAGTTTTTAATTCAAGTCTTTTTTCAGCATTTCATAACTTAAAAACTGATATTGAAAGATGGTAGTTTTTATTTTTTACTCCATTCTGTACATTTCTACCAAGATCTCATCCTAAATCATTAAAAATATTTATTGCAGAGGGGAAGGAGGTGGAGGGAGAGCCCTGGGTTTTTTCTACAAAGCCAGACCTTTCAGAGACCTCTGAGGTTTCCATATTCGGTCTTAAACTGGTGACTACTGCACTCAGCATCCTGATCCAGTCTTCCTTCCTAGCTCATGTATTTTATTAAGAAGCGGATAGCTTTGTTTCAGTAATCCCAAGATACAGAGCATAGAACAAGTGTCTCACAACTTGGAAAGGCTCTTCTATTATCGGAGTTATTCAGCCTCAACTCGTGATGTGTGACACTGAAGATTAAATAAGCCTGTGGTGAGGGTATATTCTATTCACGGTAAAGCACTCTGTGGCTTCCCTATCTTCTTTTCTAAATATGGCCCTAGCTGTTACCCTCATTAACAGTTTTGACAACCAAAAAGACAATACAATCCCAAGTTGAGAATTAAGAACTAGTGATTTAGAGGGGAGATTAAAAGATTCATTAACTAAATTAATTTTTAATACAAATTGTCTTTCTATTTGTACAAATGAATTGACTAAGGATTGCATTTTTCCCAAATGGGAGTTTGTCAAGAAAGTAATAAGAGATTCTCTGAAGAAGAAGAAGAAGAAGAAGAAGAAGAAGAAGAAGAAGAAGAAGAAGAAGAAGAAGGAAAAAATATCTAAGAGAAGAAAATCCTATTTTTTTGGCATACTTAACTATAATTTCCAAGTAATGATGACTTTTTAAAACAGTGTTTAATAATGGACCCTTACTTTAAACAATTACATTCACAAATTGGAGTAATCACTAACATACAAATAGTATCTTCCTTCAGCTCTTACATGAGACAGCTTTATTTTCTGGAGTACCTACTCTCCGAAGCCTGAGTTAGCTGTCTCCAGTACATTCTTCCATAATCACAATATAGATCATTGGTTCATCTCTGCACTCATTTTATGTTGGGGCTCACAATCTCCAGTCTCTGTATGTTCAGTGATAAGACAGATGAGTAAATAACTGAATGTCAGATAACAAGGCAAACAATGATGGAGACCAACTCTGAGACTCAGTGCTTCCAAGACACTAAAGAGAGGGCAGAGATGGGAACACTGCGTGACACGAGCACTCCCGGGTCTGCCCCAGCTCTGCCTTTGATGCGGTCCTCATTGCACTGTACCATGACAACCAACTGTGGCAAGTGCTACATCCCTCCTCTGTGTGTTACAGTGAAAAGCTCACGACAAGGGCCTGACCATGAAATGGGAGTCAGGGACTGGGGGGAGCTTGTTGTGTTCAGAAAAGCATCTGGAGTTAGTAGACCTAAGTTCAAATCCCGTCCCTGGCTCAATCTAAACTTACAAGAAAGGAACTCTCTTTGTGATCTGAAACACCCCTAGGGATGGCTGAGAAGCAGTGTCTATGGACTGAAACCTTCAAGAAAATGACTTCAGGTGACACCTTCTGAAGTAAAAGGCAGAAAAGCAAGACGAAAAGGGCGATCATAATGCAGACTCGATCAGACCTGCACTAGCCTTGAGGGAGTGCAGAGCAGACCTACTCACTGCACCACTGCATGAGGAGGGCTGGCTCTTTAGCACTGTAACACATCCCAGAAGATCAGAAAATGAAGGCAAGGACTGAGAGGAAGTGCTCTGATCAAAGGAAGTTGTGGTGCTTTCTGAATGGAGAAAGACAGGGTTTGTCTGTTTGTTTGTTTGTGTATTTGTTGGGTCTCTCTTTTCCTTGTGGTTCACTGACCACCAGGCTACAAGGAGAAAGGGAGCAGAGGTGGCGTGCAGGTCTTTGTGAGGCCTGTGAGTACAGTGGAAATAGCTTGCAGGGAGTCTGCTTTGGTGCTATTCCAGAGTGAGGGGAGATATTTAGGATGGGAACAGCAGCTGGGGCATCACCTAATTAGGATTTGGCAGCATGGTCTTATCATACAGCTGGGAACACAAAACTTAATTACTTCATGGGTGCCAGGGAGAGAGCGTCTGCCGGGATCTGTGTCAAAGGTCATGCTTGAGATAGGTCAGGCTTCTGGGCTTAGGCACAGCTCCAGACATGGTGGACTGCAACCTTAAGTGTAGGGTACTCCAACATCTATTTATTTGTTTGTTTTTAGGTGAAACAGAAAGAGCCCAGGTTTCCCAGTTACTTTTTGTTGTTAACACAGTTTAGGGTCATTTGGGAAGAGGGAACCTCCACTGAAGAATTGCTTCCATCAGAGTGGCCTGTGGTCATATCTGTGAGAAATTGTCCTGATTGATGTTTGATGTGAGAAGGCCTAGCCCACTGTGAGCAGCACCATCCCTAGGCACTTGGGCTTGGGGTATACAAGAAAGGAAACCCAGCAAGTCAGCAAGCAGCATTCCTCCATAGTTCCTGCTTCCAGGTTCCTACCATGAGCTCCTGTGTAGGTTCCCTCAAAGATGGACTTTAGGAGGAGTGCAAACAGCTGACCTGATAAAGCCACAGCGGCCCTGTTCCGGGCAGTGTGCACAGGCATGAGTGCTAATTACGTCCTGCTGAGCCAACTTGGAGTCTGATGGCTGCTCCTGGTGATTGGTGATGTAAGACCATCAGAATGCTGGGGGCCAATGAGAAAGAGACAACACAGTTAAGAGAGTCTCTGACTGCCAATGGGAAATCGAGAGCAGGTATATAGATTCGCCCTATATCTACAATAAATGAGTCCACTGCTTGCTTCTCATCTGACTTCTGGTGTCTGTGTTGTTGATGCCATGCCTTCTTACCCCCTCCCCTAAGGGGTGTCTAGATAGGGCAACCTGCAACAATGGACTATGACCAGGAAAAGTAAAATGAAACCCTCTCCTTCCAGTTACTTTGGTCAAGACAACAGAAAAGCAAACTAGACAAACAGGCTTTTTATTCTCCATGGTCTTTAACTTTCTTGGTAGAGCAAGTAGGTAGAGGCAAAGATTTGCAGCATAATTTTGCTATTTGAAGATCTTTGCCTAAGTCAAACTTTAAAATGACTTTTTACTAAACTTTTATATGTATGTACATGACAATGTTAAGACATTGACTTAGTTTTTAGCTTTGGAATTTTATTATATTATTTAATTTGAAATTATGAGATGTAGTCCGTAAATGATCCATCTTATAAAGATTCTTCTTTTCTGCCATTCTATGTATCCATATGCCAAGTTCTACAGACATTGAGACTATGTACTCTTTTATTCATTCATGATTCATTTATTTATTTATTGAAACAGAGACTGGCCTCAGCCCCCTAACTAATGACATTACAAGCACACACCACCATGCTTTGTTTGAGTTCTTACTTTAATAGAGGATTGAACACAGAGAACTTTGTGTTTCTAGCAACATCTGGGAGGAGGGGGGTGTTATGAATACATGACCTGTCACATCACCCTTGTGTGTTCTGAACCAAGTTAAGACAAATACTGATCTGTTCTGTGTGTATCCCATAATGCCATTGTATTAAGAAGAAGCAATTGTGTAACTACCATGAAAGCCCAGCAAGTTGTGGTTTGTTTTATGTTGGTTATATTTTTATATTAGAAGAAATATTTCATCTTATTCTTAAAAACATTAAACCTTTATACTCTTCTGTAAGTTTTTTACCTCTTTGGGGGTTAATCTTAGCTACTGGGAAGTCATATTTGTTGGCGTGACCTACTTGCAAGATTGGTATTATTGCTAAAGCCTTGCCCGAGGCAAGTGCTCTCTCCACCTTTCACAGTTGTGTGGTAAGGGTTGATGCTGCTGCTCTATCCTGCCATTTGTTCCTACATCGAAGCCACCTGAGCCGTTCTGCTCGCTAATACAAGCTTGGGCCAGAAGTCACACTCAGGCTTTCTTTGAGCATCTGAGCCTCACCCAAGCAAAGAATCAACAACATCTTGTGCACAGCTTCCCCACCTGCTATTAGTGGGAAAAAAAAACTCAAGTTGTATCTCATTGCAGGATAGCACGGAGCTGATCACTTCCCTGTTGCACAGTGGAGCAGATGTCCAGCAAGTGGGGTATGGTGGCCTCACAGCCCTCCACATCGCTGCAATAGCTGGTCACCCAGAGGTGAGTCTTCTCTCCCTCATCTGAGAAGAAAAAAATGGGGCCTGCCTGTCTTTTCTAATTGTTCTTGGTTGTTTGAAACACTGACTTTTCAGATGCTAGGAACTGTTTTATATTGTATTTAACTACTGGACATGCTCATTTACTCTGACAGTAAAATTTAGCTATATAAATGTGATTTTATACTGAGTTCAGCTCATTATATAACAATGTTCTGAACCATCAATTAATATTAAGATGTCTGGATATAAGAGGTGTTGTGCAGTGATTGAGAGCAAACGCTTTGGATTCAGGCAGCTCAGTCTCCACAGCTTTCTCTTCTAACTTTGAGGAAGTTACTGACTCTCATGACCTGCTTTATTTGGAAAACAGTAATAGAGGATTGGGATATAGCTTAGTGGTTGAATATTGCCTTACACATGCAAGGTCCTGGGTCCAACTCCTGCAAAATGACTGTAGGCTCATTACAATATTTAATTAAATTTTCCACACAACACTCTGGAGATTGCTTCCTACCGAGCGAAGAGAGATGCAAGTCTCTTTTCTAGTCTATTCATTCTACGTCACTTGCAGAAACATGTATTAACACGAATTGTACCCCGGACTGTCTGAGTGCTGGTTGGCAGTGCTGTGACAGCAGGACACAGTTCTCCATTTCTGTGCTGCAGAGCTGTAAACAGGAAGTCAGACAACGAAGAAAAGAAAATGGTATACAATTTGAATTACCAGTGAGAACTATAGCATGATAAAGTGAGAAGTGGGAATCATTTACATATGCTCTATGTCAAAGGGTCTGAAGGATGGTGATACTGAGCCAGAGGCCAGAGGCAGCCTTGACAGTGGAAGAGCACCGGCTGGAGAGCTATACATGGAAAGGCTCAGAGGAACAGGAGGAACCACAGGAGCCACCAGGGCTGTGCTGGATGCAGCGTCAGAGAAAGTCATGAGAACATATCCAGATCTCATCTTAACTTTGTCAAAGTATTAAATTTTAAACAGACTACTGTGACAATATTGGTTAACTTTACAAATACTCATGAGTAGTTTTTATTGTCCCTGCTAAATTAGATATCATATCGTGTCTCCTGAGAGAAATTGTCTTAGTCATAGACGCCCTGGGTAAAGATCAGTCTGGAATCCTGGCCATTGTTTTCAAGGCCCCACTGCTTTCATAGTTTGCTAAGACATGCCAGACTGGGAAACTCATTGAAGTAATAAGGATGCTTTCCACCTCCTTATTAAATAGTTAAAATTATCACCTTCCACATTAAACTGCACCTTTTTCCAGGAACACACAATCCCTCAACCAAGTGTGAACAGAGACACAAATAAAACCATATATAACATCTATGGAATACATTTGAGCCATATCTCCTAACAATGCCACTCAATAGGTCCTCACATTTAACAGTCTCTTGTTGAGAACAAAAGAATTTCCTTTATGTTATTCTTTCTCAATACTATAAAACCTTACTCACTACAAAATTAATCCAGGGATCCAGATATATTGTAAATATACAGAGTCACTTTGCACTACTTACAGAGAGAGACAAAAATCTCAGTAAATTCGTTTAAATGCATTTTCTTCTCCTCCATAAAAAAAATTCAACTAAAGCCATAAACATTAAAAAATCTGAGTAGGAGAACTGGGGAATGGAGGCTGCACTCCCATGAAAGTCCAACCTTTAGTGAGACCATGTATTTGCAGGTCTTTAGCAAGCTGGTCTCTTCACAGTGTCTTCAAATGGCTGTTTTCTTGGGCTGTAACTCGGACACAGACAGAACATCACACTGATGTTACCTGATCAGGGCAAACTCTACTGAAATTATTTCAGGAAGGTTTCTACCAGTTTTAATTTCTTAGTGTGTTACCCAATTTCCCTCCTTACACAGTGGACAAAGCTTAATGACTCCTATAGTCAATAACTGACTGTTTGTTAAACGGGTTTAGACAGAGCATCTTTGTTCTCTTCTTATACCTTACTAATTAAGTTATTGATCAGATAAAAATAATGATGTGAAATGCTACCTACAAACAAAAACAACCCTAAAATAACCATATTCAATTGTAAATTTTTGAGCTGGAAAGATGACTCAGCAATCCTCTTGGAAAAGAGCTGAGTTCTATTCCCAGCAGCCACATCAGGCAGCCCACAGCCACCTGTAACTCCAGTTCCAGGGGATCTGATGCCCTCTTCTGGCCACCAAAGGCCACGCACACTTGACATGGACAACTGGACGCGTGTGCCATTTACTCTCATAGACAAACACCAATACAAAATTTAAAAGTATGTTTAAAAATGTAAAGTTTGTGGCTTATTCATTTCAGAACTACCAGTTGCAATGAATATTTTCAACATATTCTTCTCTCGGTCCACATGAGAAGGAGTCAGCTGCTCCAGCATGTTGGTTTTGGAATGAGTTTCCAGTGTAGCTCTGCAGTATTCACGTCATGGCCTCTCCTTCAGTGTGGTTTCCGTTCCTGAGTTTTTAGTTAGCCAGAGTCAGCTGCAGTCTGGAAACATTACATGAGAAATTCTAGAAATAACTGTTAAGGTTAGTCTAAGTTTTATTGTAGTATGTTGCCATAACTGTTCTATCTTATTCTCTGATTACTCACTGCGCTTAGTTTATGAAGTAAAGCAAACCTCACCATAGGCATGGATATTTAGGAAAGCCAGGTATGTAAATTTCAGTGCTGCCCATAGGTACCACAAAACTCACATTCTGTGAATAAGGGATGCTAACATTAAAACTGGTAATTAGCTAATGGAGAAGTCTCCTTTTACTATGTATCCTTTAAAGTTGTATGTGCGAAATGGAAGTAGAAATCATAGCAACAGTTGAATTAGGCTGAAGAATGGAAGAAATGAGTTCAAAAAGGATCTTTAAATCAGAGGGTTCCTGATGTTCTAGGGAGCTGGGAGAGACTGCTGTCTCAGCACTGAGGCAAGCCAATGGGGTGAAGCATCTGGGTATGACATGGGCAACATGTACAGTTTCCTTACCGAGCCAAGTATGGGTGGTACACACTGCTCTATTTTACTCTTGAGGCAGTGGGTGGGGTAATGCCACTGGATGAGGGGGAGCTGCCTTTCATCAGTAGTGAAGGCCTCTGTCGCCCACCTTCTCTGGGAAACAATGCATGATGCTGGGTCTGACAGGACCCTTTGTCTCCACATATCAAATTAAGACCCTCTATTAATGTCTGTCCTCCTGTAATTACAGTGGATTCTGTTAAACAATTTTGCAGTGAAATCTCCATTGACTTAGGCAGCTGTCTACTTCAATAATGGAAGACTGCACAGGCTGCAGGTTCTCAGACATGTGGATTGCAAGCTGAGGCTCAGATGTGAATTTACTATGCTGTAAAAGGGAGGAAAATATCGGTTGTCTATGGCTCCAATGTTTCTCTGATTAATCCATCTATCAATTCATATGCATATATTGATTTATACAAGGCCCAAACAATCAATAAACATGCACTGAACCCTCTTCTCTTGGGGTACGGGCATGGACATACATCACATAATCTTTTGAGCATGGAAAAATAGAAGAGGATGGCTTAGGTTTGCTATTTCTCTGTTGTTGCTGTAATGTGCTGTTTGGTGTCCTCTGAGAATAGCTAATATTAATCTCAGCTTATACAATGAAGAAACTAAGGATTGGAAAGTTGAATGATGATCACTGTGTAGGGCATTCAGATAATGAAGAAATTAACAAGGCAGGATTCCACCTGGTCACTGTCAAAGCACAGCCCTCATCTTACAGGGAATAAGAAACAATTTATTCTGGAGCCATTCTGAGTGACCGTGGCCTGGGAACACACATTTAAGCTACCCCAAATTCCACATTCCAAAATAGAAGCAGCTTCATGAAGTTTTTAGAAATTCATAGATCAAGTCAAGTTTAAAATACATTGGTGGGTACACCAGAGACACATGCACACTGACATTGGGGGAACAATTCTATAAGTCTAATATACTATCTGATAACATTCTTAGTGTTCTGCAGAGTTAATAGCTTCCAAAAGGGTTTTATTTATTATTAATAGATGTTAGTTCAGAATGAGGCAAGGAACAACTTTCCAGAAGGCTAACACCAGCCCAAGATAAGGTAATTACACTCTGAAGATGCAAAATTCCAACCTCTCCACAGTACTGAAATTCCAATTGTTCCATCACTGTCTGCAGACACAGACTCCTCCCAGGAGTGTTTTGGACACAGCTGGACAGAGCTTCTTTTCAGGAATTTTCATTCACATAATCCAAATTCAAAGACACAATTTTATAAATAATGGGACAATATTACACAGTGACTCATACTTATTACTAAAGCAGGACTTATCTTCACAAAACACAAAGAAAATGTGTTCACATAGCCACAAATAAAGTTCAGGAATCACTACACCAACAATTAAAGCATCATTGACTGAATCAAAGAGAAATTTACTTAGTCCTTACTGTCTGATGGCAAGGACTCAGTAAGACATAATACATACACACATACACACACACACACACACACACACACACACACACACTCACTCACACTTTCACGCACACATATATATACATACATGTAGATAGATAGGTAGATAGATAAATAGATAGAGGGATGGATGGATGGATGGATAGACAGACAGATAGATGGATGGATAGATAGATGATAAAGAGACTCATACACACATACAAAGACACACACTCTGAAAAATACAGACACACATGTATACACACACACACACACACACACACACACATACACACACACACAGTGCTCTGTTCCTAATCATTTAGCTCTGTAGAACGTTGTCAAAATGTTTTCCCTACAGTTCTTTCTGCATCTACCAGTAGACTAATCAATCACCAGTAGCAGTAGGTTACTTTCCAACAGCAAAGGAAAACAAGACAGCAGCCAAGACCCCATAGACGATGTGGAGGGTGGGGGTATTCATTTTTCAAAGATAGGCACAGGTCTGGAGAGACCCCAGGAAGGTAATGGCATCACATTCACACTGAAGATATTCTGTCCTGTGGTGGTATTGTGTTCCCCAATATATCGTGCATCCTAATAAACTTATCTGGGGTCAGAGAACAGAACAGCCATAGAGACCAAAAAAATGGTGGCAGAGTAGGCAAAGGAATTCCAGATTGTAGAGAGCCCATTGGCTGAATTACTTTGTTAATTGCTCTAAGGTCTGTTACCATTCTCCATTTACCAGATTTCTTTTTAATAACAAATACAGAGGAATTCCAAGAGCTGGTTGATTCTTCAATATGCTGAGCATTTAAGTGCTCTTCTACCAGCTATTCTAAAGCCTGGAGTCTCTCTGTTGTTAAAGGCCATTGCTGGACCCATACTGGAGAGATGAGGTTGGTGGCTGATCTCTAAGGCTTTCACCCCTATATTTGACTCTGTGTTTTTTATTTTAATAAGACTGTTTAGAAATTCATCTACGCTGTCCTGCCAGTTCTCTTTTGCAGCTTTTAAACACTCACCCAAGCATGGCTCAGAGCGCTTCTAGTTATTTTGGAATTTCAAGGAAATGTAGTTAATGGTTTTCAGCCCACTCTTAACTAAATCATCTCAGGGTTGGGTAGAGAGTTTGGTTCACCAGAAAGCTCCCAGTGCTCCCCACATTACTCCTTTCGCAGTGGCATTAGTCTTCTCCCCAGACGTACAGACAACAGGAAGCTTAAGTTGCTGTGTACGTTTGTTTCTTCTGTCTCTCCATCTTGCTCCTATGTTCTCCTTTCTACTGATGAAATGATAGTGTAATAGGACCGTATCTGCCTCTAGTATCTTGTGAACAAATAATAAAACAAAACAATTAAAAATTAACACATTGAAGGGATAGCTGTTGGGTTTGAGCTGGAGGCTGATGGGGCGACACCCACCTGCTGCCACCTCTTTCTCTCTCTTCCACAGCTGTGGGAGAAATGGCAAGACTTCCACGGACAGCTAGTCTGAGAATCAACTACAACCTTCTAATAGGTGCCCTCATCCCAGAGGAGCAGCAAGCATCCTGATGCTCACTTCTCCGATGGAAGTTTACTGGCCCTGGCTCCCAGACTCATCGGCCACCCAGGGATCAGAGAGAGGCTAACTGCAAACAGTGCTGTGGAAATTTCCCGGTTCTGAGACCCATAATAAGGAACCCTGCTTCATCTCATGGGACTGAGCTCTCTTCTGAGCCCCCGCTATGCTCTATTAACACAGAAATCTGTGTTAATACCCAATAAGTAACCAATAAGTTTCTTACACTAAAGACTTTCTGCCTCAGTGTCCCTCTTGAGTCACAGCCCAAGACCTTTCAGTAGGAACTTTATATCAAATATACAGACTGAAGCCTCCTTCGGGGCTTTCTCCTCATTTTTAACAGGCAAAACAAACAGAAAACCAAAAACACAGGGGAACCCAGCAAGTCATTTTAGATGATAAAATTAGTAACTGTTAAAAGTCCTCATGGAGGCTATCTACCCTTTTCTCAGTCCAAGAATGGCTCTGTCATCTCACCTGACAGAAATGCAAGCTTGGAGCATGATAGATAGAAGCTTAACCCATGTCAGGAAAGCACTCTGTTTATGCAGATTTGAATCTTCGCAATAAAGGCACAATGGTGTCCTGGTGTCTCTGTAAGAGTGTGATACATTTCTGACTATGCATTACAGATTTAACACCTCTGTTGTGCAAAACCATACTGCACAAGTCAATGTCACTTTAGCATGGTCACAGAGCTGGATAGATGTCTTGACAATCTAATTTCAGAATGTCTTCATCCCTCTGGAAGTAAGAACTACAGTCTTCATCTGCCAATTCATCTTACTGACCATCCCACCCTGGGTACTCCCAAACATTCAAATTTATGAGGTATTGCCCTAGAATTTATTAGGATCAGTGAGATTAAAAAGAGACATCTGACTGAATGAATATTAGGAAGAGTACCTTTAATTGCCAAACCATGGGGTAGGAGAGTTTGTTTTTCTCATGGACCTACTCCTTGGTCTGCAGGTGGGGACTTTCTCACTGTTATGATCATGCCTCCACATTTGCCTCTGTGACTTCTATCTCTGTCCCTGTTTTCTCCTCTCCTAAAAACAATAGACAGTGGATCAGAGCTCACTTGGTAATCACATTTTAACTCAATCACTTGTTTAATATACAATTTCTAGGAAGTCCCATTTTAGAGTATGAGAGGTAGGGCTTCGAGATACAAGTTTGAGGTAACCACAGTTCAGACCCCAGCAATTACCCCTGCCAAATTCCAGAATACATCTCACATGGGTATTTTAAGAAGAGTTTGAAATTTTTCATATCAAGAAATAAATCTTAAATTTTTCAATGAAATTTGAGCCATCCAGACCATAATAATTCAGATAGAGACCAGTGTGGGCAATGAACTCTAGTCCAGCATACAAGTTATTGCTTAACTACCACACCAGTGAACCTCATCAATGATCTAACTCCCATAACCCAGAATGAGTTGTACATATTTCCATATGTGCTTTAAGCCACCACCACCACCACTCCATGACAAGGCTGGCATCCACTGTGTCTCGTGGTTAGTGTACAAAACTGAACCTTTATTGAACAAACATACAGTCTTAAATAGCAAAAACCCAAATGAGGAACATTACATCTTCTGTGGTATTCAAGAGTGGTTTTCTCATAAGTCAAAGCAGAGAGTCTGTGCTCCCAATTCTTGCTTCCCAAGCTGCAGCATCTTCTTTTATTAAAAGTAGAGGCCGTGTCTTGCTGTCTAGGCTTTCAATCTGGAGACTGAGATAGAATAATAGGTTATTCCTCATAATCAGCTTATTTTACAGTCTTACAGGCAAAGCTTCAAGCATGTAAGATTTGTAAGACATGAATTAAGAGAGCCCTAGCGTTCACCAAGACCTTTGACATAGCCTGCATTAGCTACTATTAGACAGTAAGTATTGCTTTGGGCGTGAGATAGAAGGATACACGCCAGCAAAGCTTTATGGGCTAATAAAAATGTAAATGAGATGATAATCAGCTTGCTACCCTGGAAAGTGACGAAAGAAGCATTACCTGAGAAATTAGATTCAAAGATTATTGCTAATCAAATCAACCCAAAATGAGACATCCTTTGTAACCAGTTAATGTTTTGTGAAAATCTGCTTCTCTCCCAATTTTCTAGGTGCGAAGATTGATTCATACATTCTCAGTCTTCTGTAAATCCTACAAACAAACATATCATACATACACATATACATACACACACGTAGACACATATACACATGCATACACACATATGAACACAAACATACACATGTGCACATGTACTTATATACACATATATGCACACCAACATACACATGCACCCATACATATACCTATGTACATACATACACAGATATGCACACATATGTACACACACTCACGCAGAATGTGATATATCAGCAAAGTGGAGATAATCCTTGCTGATCATGAAGCAGTGGAAAGATCAGTATTCTCTACCAGACCTTTGAATGCTGTAGTAGACAGTGAGATCTATCTCCCTCCTATGAAGAATGACAAATTATGGAAGGGATTCAGTTCCAGGGAATCAGTGATGAAACATTTGGACCTCTTAAGAACACCATGTGACTTGTTATCCATAGCTCACTCTGGGTCAATGTCTTGACAGCCTTCAGAAAAGCTCTGAGATTGAGACTGATGAGGGAAGAGTCTAGAGCATCATGGCAGTCTCTCCACAGTTATCTCTCATGGCTTCTCTCTTCTAAGGTGTTCCTCAAAAGCATGTGTTACCTCTACTTCCTATTTGTTCTTGCACAGTTGTGTATCAGCCAAGTATAGCCATCATAAAACATGCAAGCTCTCATTTCTGGGGGTTCGCAAAACCTTCTGGAGCTACCCTGAAAAGCAGCTCAGTGGGAACTTTGTAGCATATAAAATGCTGATACCTTTTCCTTCTCCCTATGCACTCAAGATCACTGGATTCTAACTCTCTTAGCTCCAAACCAAGCAGTGCAATAATTATTATATTTACACACTTTAATTCACTAATGTAAGTCCTCTCTGAAAAGATATACATAGAGCTATCTGGGAAATTTAGCAAAATAAAAGTAATAACTGGAAACATTGTCCAGAACTTTCCTGAGTGCTCATTTTCTCTGCATTCACAATGATACAATTCTTCTACAATGTTCTGGTTTATCAGAATGCTTACATTCCACTTAATCCTAAAACCTCCTGAAAACTTTTAAGTTCAAGCAGGCAAGACATTGGGAAAGAATCTTTCCTGATTGACAAAGCCTTGCCAATCCAACACACTGGCTAGGTGACCCATCTCCTCTTCCTTTGTAGCTAAGAGCCATCATATTATTTATTTTTCAAGACTTGCTGTGAATAAAATTAACTCTTCCAATTTTAATGTTCCTTGCTTTTTATCATACTGTAGTCTCTTTATGCTGTGCCTTCTAAGAATCCTCAAAGCCTAGAAAAAAGATATATTTATCACACTGCTGAGTCCCTCTAGCCTGAAGTATATCTGTCTTCTAATCAACCAGAGCATTTTAGATACCTTTCTGCATAGCATTTAAGTCCACCTGTCTCAGAAGCATGGCTTGATTTGGTCCTTTATTACATATGTTTTTGAGTATGTGAATGGTATGTTTAAAAAGTTTTCATAGACTTCACAGGTTCTTGGAATATGCTTTTGTATATATTAGATTGTTTTGTTTGCTTGCTTGCTTTTCTGCTCTGAAATAGGGGCTATGCTAGGTAGCTGAGGCCAGCTTTGAACTCATGATCTTCCTAACTCATCCTCCTGGGTGCTGTATATGTATATATAGGCATGCAGTACTATGTCTAGCTCTGCATTAGATTTTTAATAAGTGTTTGCTAAGTGACTAAACTTATGATTACTGAAGTGTTTCAGAAATTATACAGGATGGGGAAAATTAGTTGTCTCTTCCTTAAAGGCACAAGAGATAGATTATAATGACACTGTTCATGAAGAAAGGAGTGTATAAAATCATAAGCAATTTTCATAAATGCCTTCATACATATTAATCTTTTAAAAAACACAAAATGCAAGTGAATATCACAGCGTGTACAAAGAAAATACTCAAGTGACATTCAGGATGGAACAATTGCAATTCCATATGCTCGTTCCCTCTCACAAATATCAATTTGAACAACCATTCATACCAGAAAATACCTTCTCAAAATCTTAGCACTCCAGGAGAGCTGTTATCACATCAGAGTGGAGTGTCGCAATAAAGGAAAGTATGGTGAAGAAGCTGGGGAGACAATTTCATAGAGTGGAGAGAATTATCCCACCCAAAGCCCAGTCACAGTTAGTACAACATAGGAGAGAGACCCTCCATGTAGAAGTGGAATATGCAGGGAACATCCTCTTCACAATAGACCTCAGTGACCTCGTGGTCTGGCAAGCCCCTGTGGTCCCAGGTTCTCATCCTGCCCTGGTTCCAGCCTGTCTTCTCCAAACTTTAGGCTCAAATCCAAGTGGCAGATGAGGCTTCAGAGACTGAGGCTCCATCATTGCCATGGTTTCTAGCCCTACTCCTAACAATACATATTTTAGTCCAAACCTAAAGCCAAGCTGTCTCCATTAGCTGAATTTCCAAGTTGAGCCTACATAGTAAACTTCTAAACTAACTGAAGATGTAGGTCAGATATTGTAAGCCAAGATTCCAGGCTGGCTTTTGGAGATCCAAATTCTAACATCCCTTACCCTATTATAGATCAGGACATCAGGACTGCTCATGGAGACTCAAGGTCTAATTCTACACCAATTGACTTGGGTTTCAGATCTGTCCCTAAGAACAAGACACGATATGGACACTTGGGAGCCCAGGCACCAAGTCTGTCTGTCTACTGACCTAAGATGCAGCATGCCTGTCTAAAGACTAGCAGAAATACTCTTTGTGATCTAACCAGATAGCTGGCCATCCTAGAATCCTTGGGCAGACTGACTGGTAAAGGACTTCACACATGTAAATCAATCTTACATCCTAGAAGAGATGCTCTGTCTACAAATGTACAAGTATCAACATGAAGTCACAAGGACCACAGATGGTCACAGACTGTGATGCTAGAAAAGCAACAAGATAAAATCTCCATACCAGACACTAAAGAAATGAACATCTGCCCACTCCCTGATAAGGGCCTCAAAATAATCACCTTAATGAAGCTGAGAGTCACATGAGAAAAGGGTTGAACAATCAAACAGAACAGTGAAACAAAACTAAACTCGAAGTACAAAAAGTTCATCCCAGAAATCCAAGAGCCAAATAGAAATAAAAGAACTCAAGGAACACAGTGACTGAAACAGGTAACTTCGCAGAGAGCTTCAGCAGCTCAGGTGAAAGACTCTTCAAGTTCAGTCAAGTCATTTGGAAGCACCTAGTCCAAGGGGAAAAAAAGAAAAAAGAAAGGAAAAGAGAAGAAAATCTACAGTTCTTAAACAGTGCTATGTGTACACCCAGACATGCATAGTGGAAGTCCAAGGAGAAAGAGAAAAACAGCCTATTTACAGGAATAACGGCAGGAAACTTCCTAGTCTGGAAAGGAAAAAGAGAATTCCTACCCCCCCCCCCCAAAAAAAGCATATTAAACAGGAAGAGCTGCTAACTCAGATAATTTAAGACCAAACTCTCAGAAATCAAATGGACGAATGCAGACAACACCATCAGTAAAGAACATTTCACCTATGAGGAGCTGCCAAAGACAGCACTGCCTCTACACAGATTCCACACATGGGGGAAGGCTGCCCCATTAATATACGATATTGAGAAAACTATCTATCTACATGTGGAAGGATAGGACTGGACCCTCAGAAACACCTGACATGTGGGCTGGAGAGGTGGCTCAGTGGCTGAGAGCATCTTCAGAAACAAGCTTCATTTTCATCACCACATCAGGTGGAGGCTCATAGCCATGTAAACTCCAGCTCCAGGGAATACAGCATCTCTGGCTCTGCAGGCACCTGCATTCCTGTGCACATACCAGAATACAGACACACCACCTACACAAGTTAAAAATAATATAACAAATCTAATAAAAAAAAAAAAGGAAAGAACTGGGCAGTGGTGACAGATGCCCTTATTGCCAGCACTTTGGAGACAGAGGCAGGTGAATCTCTGAGTTGGAGGCCAACCTAGTCTATAGGGCCAGTTTTAGGACAGCCAGGGATACACAGAGAAACCTTGTCTTAAAAAGCAAAACAACAACAACAACAACAAAAACAAAACAAAGCATACACACAAATAGTAAAAATCAACTCAAAATAGACTAGACTTAAACTTTAAGACCCAGAACTGAAAAATTACTAGAAGAATACATAGTTAAAATCTTTGTTATGCTTTTGATATAATCTCAATGTAGAGAGAACAGAATCAAAATTAGGAAATGAAATCACACCTAATTAAAATAGTCAATAGAAAGAAATTCTTTGTCACAGAAGAAGGTATTTGCTAGCCATATACCTGATGGGAAGCTAGAGGCTAATAGCCAAAATTCATAAGGAACTCAATCAACTCCTTAAAGAGCCTATAGATATACCAATTTAAAAATAAGTCAAACATCTAAATAGTTATTTTTAAAAGAAGAAATATAGATGACCAATAAATATGTGAAACCAATGACAAATATGTAAATTAGCTCAATTGCAATGTCATTATATCACAATGAGCATAATAGTTACATTTTGTTTGTTACTGCACCATAATAAAGCCATAAACTATTTTTAACAAGAATTTATGTTCCGCAAGACAGCAAAAAGGTATATGTGAGTGGTAGGAGAAGCAAGAGGGAAGCTCATGGCATCATCTGGCACACAGCATGTTTTTAAGAAGAACACAGCAGTACATTTTTGAATAATTATATACATTATATTCATATATAATATGGATTCATATATATATATGAATATTGAATATAAGCCCTCAAAGAAGTAGTCAAATAGTTAAGTGGGTATCTTTTGCATGAAGAAATAGAAAAGGGGCCTAGAAAATCCAATTTTTACAATTGACTTGTAGAGCCTTTCTGAAGTTTTGAAGTATGGCCCCAAGGATGCCCTGAAATTGTCTGTTTAAAATCTACCCCATTTTCCTCCCCTCCTCTAACATACTTTTGACCTGTTTAAAATAGGAGGAAACTTGACGTCATCTGATGATAGATTTTCCCCTAGAAAGACAGAGTAACTGGGTTTGAATTGATGACCTGACAGTCACAAGTCTGCCACACCATGGGGAGCATCGTTCATCTTGTAGGTCTGCACACATCTCTCTGTGACTTGACAGAACTTTTCTCACCTCCATTCTAATCAATAATGTTGTCTCTAGTTTAACATGAGAATCATTCTCCCTGGCATAAAATCTGTTCTGCCATGCAGCCTCCTCACTAGCAGCCTGGTATCCATTATAAACTGTCAGAGGAGATAAAGATCTTGAGATTATTTATACATATTCCATTCTTCAATGACCCCACACTTACAGAACAACATTAAATCAATCTGGTCTCTCTTCAGACTTTATATCTTTTCAATGAATAAGTTGCTCAACTAAGTACATAACCTTCAGATTAATGATACTGGGAAGGGTGTAAATGTGTTGTTTCAGCAAGGAAGAGTCACTGCTTTAGAGAGAAGAGGGTACACCATAATAACACGACCTTCTGAAATCTAAAGCACAGTTCTGAGATTATAAAAGGTTATAGTGAAAGCCCCCAGGTTTTCTTTTCAGTTTGATGTCTCATTTCCCCCAGGTAATGCCTTTAGACTTTTCTAGGCATTGCCAGAAAGCAAGACCTTCTCATGTGCCAGGCAGAGTAGCCACCCAGAACAGGCTGAGCACTCTGAGCACCTGATACACAAGAGACTCAGGGGTATGTTCATGGTACAGTTCTTACCTGACGCAGTTTGCCATTTTACACTTATCTTGCTGATGTGTTAGATTTCTGACTCTGGAATCAATGATGGTGACATTTTAATGTAGACGTTATTAAGACACTGGTACTGGAATTTATTTAACTACAAATGTGAAGCAAGGTCAGAAAGACTTAAAATGCTTAGTTAACTAAATTAGACAAAAATCTAACAATTCCATCAATCTTCAGTAAAAGTTGCATTCTTTTCTTCTTTTAACCTCCCCACATGAATCAATACGTGTTAGCCAATGTGATCCCAAGGAAAACAAGACTTGCTAGAGGTTATCTACACTGGTCTCAAGTAGCATTGCAGTCCTAGTAACAAAACCAGCAGGCCACAGGTGTAAGAACAGCCATGTGAAGAGAGGGCTCCGAGTTCAGCTCATATAGCTATAGACATCTGACTTGTGACAAAGTTGTTTTAAACGCCGTGGGAGAAAAGGCCCCTTCGAACAAATAGTGCTGACGAAACAGATTTCCGCATGTACAGGATGAAATGAAGCCTTATCTCTCTCATCCTAAATGAAAAAGTGATTCAAAATTGATGAAAGACTTTAAGTCCAGGAACTCTAAAAGTGCTCAAGAAAAACACTTCAAGGCACAGGAGTAGGCAAGGATTTTCCTACAAGGAATATAATACTTTAGGAAATAAAACCAACAATTGACAGGTGGGATTACATAAAATTAAAAAGTTTCTGTGCAACAAAGGAAGCTGCAGAGGGAAAGGGCAGCCGACAAGGCGAGAGAATAACATTGCTAGCTACACATCTGACAGAGGACGAATATCTAGACCATTCAAAGAACTTAAACATTAAGAAAACAAGCAATCCTGCCGATAAATGCACTAATAAAACAAACAGTTCTCAAGAGATGAAATACAAACCACCAATAAACACATAAAACAGTGCTCAACGTCCTTATTCATCAGAGAAATGCAGATTTAGACGTTGAGAGTCCATCTCACCCCAGTCCAAATAGCAGTCATTAAGAAAAGGAGGGAGTCAGAGAGACAGCCCAGTAGTCAAGAGCGCTTGCTGCTTTTCCAGAGGAGAGACCTGATTTCGGTACCCAGCACTCACATCAATTCACAACCTTTTGTAGAACTCTAGTTCTTGGATGATCTGATAACCTCCTCTGGCCTCTGTGGGCATCTCCACACGTGCTGCTGGTGCTGTCACCCGCAGCTTGGATGAATCCTCACACTCACAACGGAACAGTTTCTGGTTTCCCTGTGATTTCTTTCTTTGTCATTGGATCCTGTACTTTGTACTGCCTAAATACCAAACAGTTTGGAAGTTGCTATATTTTTTTATACAACTCATTTCTAATGTGACTCCTCTATGGTCAGAGATTTCAGCTTGAATTCGAACTTCAGATTGGCTTGTGTCCCGACTCAGCACACGGTCAGTTTGGCAGGCGTCCCTCCACAGTCCCACACGGGCCACCAGTGCCCGATTTGCTGAACGTGTTGACCAGAGACTGTGCCACGCATTTCTCCCGCCTGTTAAGAGGCCGTTGCTGGGCCCTCCCACTGGAGGACTGGATGTCTGTGTTCCCTTGGGTTCTCAGTGCTTTGTTTCTTTTGTGCGGCTCACGTTAATGAGGTGTACATGATATAGTACAAAACTGCTGTGTCTTGCCAGTGATGTCAGCTCTTAGTCATTATAAAATGGTCCTCTTTATTGCTAGTACCCCTTGCCTGAAAGTCTCCTTTTTCTCCCAGCAGGGTCATGACATGGTAGACATTTCTGTTTGATGCTTTTGTTCCCACATTTTGTGTTTTTTTTAATTAAGGTGCATCTCTTGCATTTTGTGCATATTATTTACTATTTCTTACTTTTAAAATTTATTATATTTTAATTCTTTAGGAATTTAAAATGCTTCAAGTTATTACTATTTTCAAGTATAGTCAATGTTCTTTTGGTTAAATGTGTACTCAATATTTTCTGTTTGTTCCTATGTCTCTATGATTCTTTGGAATCATTTTGTGTCTGCCTGAAGAATTTCCTCTAATATACCCTTAAATATTTTCTCTCTGGATCTTCAGAGATGGCTTAGTGCTTAAGAACACTTGCTGCTCTTGCAAAAGACCTCAGGTTGGTTCCCAGCACCCACTCTGCAGGATCCGACGCCCTTGTCAGCTTCCACAGGCACAAAACACACACATAATGCACATATATGCATGCTCATACATACAAAATAAAAATAAATAAAATGCTTCAAAATTATTTCCTTGTGTGCACATATGCTAAAAATACACTTAGTGTTCTTGTTAGAAAAATGACATTTTTTACCACCAGATTTTTTAAATTTATTTTATGTATATGAGTGTTTGCCTGTATATTTGCACCAAGTGCTTGCAGTGCCCACACAGGCCAGAAGGGGGCATCAAAACCCTGGGACCTCAATGCCACAAGCTGGGCAACTCACCTGCACTCAGTGAGTGGCAGCTGAATGAGCTGCCACAGATGTTTCCCACAGTCCTATATGGGAACCCAGATCCTTAACTTGATAGTATTGGAGAGGGAGTCATCGTGACGGAATCATCATGGCGCATGAAGAAGATCCCTACCAGAGCCTGACCATGTTGGCACCTTGATGCTGGGCTCCTAGACCCACTGTGTGTGTGTGTGTGTGTGTGTGTGTGTGTGTGTGTGTGTGTGTGTGTGTGTGATTACCTTTATCCATGTACTTATCTTTATCCATATCTTTATCTTATTCATCTGTGGATGGACGGCTAGGGTGCTTCATATATTAACTATTGTGAGCAACACTACGCTAGGCATGGGGTGAAGAATGTTTTCAATATATTACTTTCATTTATTTTGGATTGGATTTTCTCACAACAAGCCAGAGTAGTCATATTTTTTATGAAGTGCCAAGGGGCTACAAGTGTTTCTATTTCAATAAATAAGTTAGAAGTTTCATGGCCTTTTATGACCTCAAGAGCTACAAAACACCCCCTCTGAACTCTATTAATCAAGGCAATCAAAACTACCTGATTTCAAAGGGAGGAGAAATTTTCTCTACTTCTCAGTGGTAAGTGTCAAACAAGTTGTTACCATATTTTAAAAGTCTCTATTGTCTGCTGTTTAACTATAAATTATTTACTCCCTAAGGGAAATATACTTACCCATTCCAGACTCATTCAAGAGCCTCATGCCAACTCAGGTTCTTGTCAGGTCCAAGGAAGGTGAGGACCCCAGAGCTTCAATCCTCCATGATGTCATGTCTCAGTCTGATTCTGAATGTATTAAAGAGGCGAGCTGCCTGTCTCTAACTCACCCAGCACATGGGGTGGAACAGGCACAAAAACCCACAATGCAATGCCTGTTCTAAAGGCAAAACCCAACCCTGCTGCCACTAAGATCAGTCAGGAAGAACAGATAGAAATGAGGAGTGCTAGGAGACAGGCTTCCTGATCAATCACTTTCAAACAATGGGAATAAGAATTATAGAATCATCAACTACACGTTCTTGTGTGTGAGTGCATATCTGATGTAAGTAGGCTGTCATGTGCATGCTTCCACTACTGCCGACTGGTGGTGTGCACGCTTACACTATTGCAGGCTGGTGGTGTACATGCTTGAACTACTATAGGCTGATGGGATGTGTGTGTGTGTGTGTGTGTGTGTGTGTGTGTGTGTGTGTGTGTACCATTGCAGGCTGGTGGTGTGCATGCTTGCACTGATTCAGGCTGTCATGTGCATGTTTGCAACATTGCAGGCTAGTGATGTACATGCTTGGACTTCTATAGGCTGGTGGTGTGTATGCTTACAATAATGCAGACTTGTGGTGTGTATGCTTGCACCACTGCTGGCTGGTGGTGTGTATGCTTGCACTACCACAGGTTTGTGTTTTACATGCACATACTACTGCAGACTAGTGTTGTGCATGCTTGAACTGTTGCAGTCTGGTGGTGTACGTGTTTATATTACTGCAGGATGATGGTGTGCATTCTTGCACTAGTGCAGGCTAGTTGTATGCATGCACTATTGTAGGCTGGTGGTTAAACACTTTAGCATGCTATGTATTGTTTCTATTCTTTCAGTTTTGGAGATTAAATCATCTAAACTTTATAGGTATCATAAATCTAGGCTAGGTCAGATCCTAGATATTTGATTAAACCATTTTATACTGCATGCAGTTTTTCCCTTCCTTCAAATCCTCAAGTCATATTATAGTTTTGTATTTGCCAAGTTTGGTACACAAAAACGGAGGCCTTTCTCTGACATACTATGTTGACCATGCTTTCCTGTATTTATGAGTGTGAGCATACTTTTAGAAAACCACCCCGAAGGTCATAAAAACAATAGAACTTAGAGACTAATCAGAGTCCATTACATATTTCAACTGTTTTCATTTCAGTTCTGAAGGAATCAGAACATGTCTGTCCAGTTTACAAAAGGGCATCAATGTTTCTTCTAATAGTGTCATAAATAAGGCAGCCATTGACAGATTTACTGTTGATATGTGTTTAATTTAAACATGTTTTGGAGTATAAGATAAGTGGTGAAGGAGGCTGGCAGCCCGGAAAAGATGGATGGCCTGGAACTCAACACCACATCACTCATTTTAAATTAAGATGTGATATTATTCTTTCTGAGTTATATGAGAAGTGGAAAGAGACAGAGTGAGGTCCTGCTCTTCAGAGCAGGAAACACAGCAAGAAAAAACTCTCCTGAATCATGGACTTAATGAAATATGTCAAATTTCTTTCCACTGTAAATAGAGCAATCCTTGCCTGAAGTGTGCCAATAGCAGGGACGTCCATGTCTCCTGCCCTTGCCGACTGCTTTTTGCATCTTTATGATAAAATGATTATTCTAGGAGGTTTATTTTTAGTTACATGATTTACCAATATGTTGGCGTGATTCTGCTTCTCTTTGCTCTTTTGTCCTGTCGTTAATAGGAGTCCAATCTCTCGTAAACTTGGATATCAAGTAGACTTTGACAATCTGGAAAAGCATTTTCTGTTAGATTTGCTCACAGCAGATTATCTTTCCCCCACGTCTGTTGTAAAGTAAAATATAATACATACTAGGTCACCTGTTATTGGGAAATTATTTCTCGAATCTGCCAGCATTTTCCAAACAGTTTTTATTGACTATCTCTTTATTTTTCCCATTGTCCTCATGTTACAGTTGGGAAAATGATGTCACCCTGCTGGATATGGGCACATTCAAAGTGGAGCAAACAGCAGATTCAAATTCTCATAGGCCTTGTGGCATAGGGCAACTGTTGGCAGGTCTATGTGACTGGGTTCTAAGGTTTACCTTAGGGTATCTAGGAGACACTGGGTATTGGAAGGCAGGCAGAGGGCTTTCTCCATATACTTGTCCATCAACCGAAGGAGGGGGAACCTGAGGTTTGCTATATCACATTAACTGAAAATGGAATTATTTGCTGATCTTAACATTACAGTAAATATATTAAGAATTAGACAAGATATAAGTAAAAATTCCATCCATTTTCCTTCATATTTATTTTCTAACCTTTCTCATTTTGACTTAGGATTTTATACATTTGTGTCTATTTTGAATTTCCTCACTGTATAACTATCTTTTTGAGCAAGCAATTTTGAAAACAAATAGAATTTGTCATAAGTTATGAGAAGCAGAACTCTAAGCAATGTATTGGGAACCCAGGGACATAGTTAGAAAAACAATATTTCTGAAGAACTTCCAGAAAGGGATTGTGGACCATGAGACTTTTCTGAGTGTGAGGAACTATCTCCAAACATATTAAACACTCATTGAACAAGTGTTTCTTGGTGGGCCAGAACCTCAGCTTTCTATGAGATTAAACACTGCCCCTGCCTGACACCAGCTTGGCTTACTTACTGTTGCTGGCAGAGTAGAGCTATGGAACTTCCATTTCTGCATTAGAGCTGCAGACGGACGGGTAGACGTGATTTCACAGAGGGCAAAGTGTGTCAGGAGAATGCCTGGAGGAGCTTTGAGTGCCAGGATTTCAGGCCCAAACCTCAATAAAGACTGTGCTTGCCCTGGTGTACTGGAACATGCTGTAGTGTGGTTCTCGAACTCTCTGTTTCTAGGCACAGCATTCCTCACATTCGTGTTTGTTCCATAGATGCCCAGATAAAACGCAGGATGACTGGCTGCAAGTGCCAACATCTGCTGAGGCAAAGTAAAGCAAGTCTAAATCCCGATTCTGCGTTTTATCGTTGTGCTATCCTGACAGAATGGCTAGTTCATTGATTTATCACCAAAAGTAAACATCTTTGTCTCTTACACTGTACTAATAAGACTGACTTCTTCTGAAGTTGTAAGTAGTAAATATGACTAAGGTTCCAGAGCCATGAGGGGCTTAAATCTACATGGTTCTGTTTTCTTTCTGAAGCATAAACATGCTGAGAAAGTATGTATGTGCATTTTAACAGCATTGTACACAAAGAATTTGCTGAGCTTATGACTACCTGTAAGATATATATGCTCATTTCTTCCTTACCTATGTAGCAAGAAGATAGGACATAGAAGATTAGGGGTAAACCAGGTTGTTCTAAGAAAGGTAAGAACAGAGGAGATATCAGCAACAGACTCTCTTCAAATATTCACACAGAGAGCGTAATATACAGAAGTTTCAATGGATAATAATCAAATCAATAGGTAAGTCACAGGTCCCTCAAAGACACTTGGTTGCAGAGAACTGATCTACTGTGTTTTATGAGGTGAGGCCTCATAATGATTCTGGCATGACACAGTAATACTCTCACCTTTTCCTTGGACTTTCAGAAAAAGTGAATTCCATGTGTCACTTCATGTGTGAAAAGAAACCAGCAAAAGAAAGACTCAGTGTTTCCACATGTGGCCTCTGAAAATGTGTGCACCTGATGTTCATGCACTTACCCCCTTGTTCTACTGAAATGAAACTAGCTCTCATGGAAACCATTTAGTGAAGTCTTGTGCAGGCTGGTATGAAGGAAAGGTGACCAGAAAGCCTGTTTACCTAGTGATTATTGATAAATGGGTAAGGTATATTACTTCTATTAGGTTTGATATATCACTTTGGTAGTCTGCTGGGTTGTTGTAGCTGGTGCTGTCCTGCGAAGATACTAATTATAGTCATATAGTAAGGAATACAGTAAAAGTTGAGGGAGAAAGTCTGACAACCACTCCTGTGTCGTGGGGATAGCAGTTTCATTGGAACCAGGGCAATCGAGAGAAGGTGGAGAATGACCCCTGGTGGTGCAGCTGTCTGATGGTCAGGTTTGACAGTGATTCTCAGGCAGACTGCAAATCGGTACTCTAAGAAAT
>CABHPQ010155625.1:0-22485 GCA_902168405.1 Peromyscus aztecus | reverse complement strand
ACAGGTAGCCATTTATTTGTCTCTTCTGAATTTTGGAATTTGGGGAAATGGAGTTTCCTTTAGACCTGACACATCTCCTGTCTTTGTGAGATCCTAGCCTACTGAGGGCAAGCCATAGCCTGGAAGACTCTCCTTGGCTTCAGGTTTTACTGAAGCTGGGTACCATTTACTTAAGTGTCTTGGTAGAGCCATCAGTTCTGGAAATAATTGGATATGACTGATTCCGTAGGTCAGTAGGCTGATGACAAAGTGCTGGCACCGTAGTTGCAGATGAGCAGTGACTTGGCTGAGAGTTTGGCTTTTTAGGTGAGTTGAATTAGAGATGAGTGCCTACTGTGTGTCCACCTTGTATCTCTTGTCAGGATGACCTAATATGGACAACAGGGAGTTGAAGGAAATGCAAGTTGGTGATCTCAGCTGGCAGTCTTTGCTCTCATTTCTAAGGACTTCGATAGAGACTGCTGGTATTTCCCCCTGTAAAACCAAGTGTTAGTCGGGCAGTGGCGCACGCCTTTAATCCCAGCACTCGGGAGGCAGAGCCAGGCGGATCTTTGTGAGTTCAAGGCCAGCCTGGTCTACAGAGCGAGATCCAGGACAGGCTCCAGAACTACACAGAGAAACCCTGTCTCAAAAAAAAAAAAAAAAAAAAAAAAAAAAAACCCAAACAAACCAAAAAACCAAGTGTTCATCTGTTGTATTTATGTTACCAGCCAGAGACAGCCACACAAGTCTTTAACCATAAGCTCTATGACCATGACTTTTCTAAGAGTAAACATTCTGTCTGTTAGGCACTTTTAAGTCATTGTTCTCATCACTTAATTTTCCTTGCTTTGGTGCATTTTTATGTTTTCATTTTGGTATTAGAAGATTTACACACATTATTTTTTACTTCTGATAGTCTTTGATATTCTAAATGCTGCAGTTGTGGGACACACACACACACACAGAGATGGCTCTGAAGTGCAGTATGGGTGCTGGAGATTGAACCCCAGGTCCTCTGGGAGATTAGCCAGTGCTTTTAATTTTCACCCATTCACAGACATGTTCTGTGGTGATTTGTGGAGCTATTGATGGGATCCTTTTCATTGAGGGCAACAGATACTGACTTAATAAGGGAACAGTGATATAGGATAATTAATTTGAAATTTTACACTTGATCTTAGCCAAAAGGCCGAGAAGTGATTTAATTTGAAATTTTAAGTAAAATTATATAGTACAGATTGACTCTTCAAAAATAGAAAACACTATTTCTCTGTTCTTTTGAGATTAAAATTTATTCCTTTAAAAATCTTTTTAGATTTATTTATTTATGTTTACATGCGTGAATGTTTTGTCTACATGTTTGTACACTCACCATGTGTGTGTCTGGTACTTTGGATGTCAGAAGAGGGTTCAGATCCCTTGGAACCAGAGTTATGGATGGTTATGAACCACCACGTGGGTGCACGAAATTGAACCCAGGTTCTCTGCAAGAGCACCAAGTGCTCTTAACCTCTAAGCCATCTCTCCAGCCCAAGTGTATTCTTTTAAAGTATAGAGTAATTAAAAAAACTATTTCCATTAGGCTATATAACCATTATCCCCATCTAATTTTTAAACATTTTGTATTACTATCCCTGATCCTAACAGAACCTCAGACATAGCAGCAGTCCTGCTCTTCTCCCCCTTTATCCTAGTTACCAACAACCATTAATCTTTCTCTATGAGATTGATACTCCAAAAGGGAGCATTTTCTATAAAGAGAAGCATGCAGCATAAGGTATTTTGTTAGTGGCTTTATTCTTAGTATAATGCTTTCAAAGCTCATTTATGCTGCAGCAATTATCTTTTTCTTTCTTTCTTTTTTTTTTTTAAAGGTTTATTTATTATGTATACAGTATTCTGTCTGCATGTGTCCTTGCAGGCCAGAAGAGGGCACCAGATCTCATTACAGATGGTTGTGAGCTACCATGTGGTTGCTGGGAATTGAACTCAGGACCTCTAGAAGAATAGTCAGTGCTCTTAACCGCTGAGCTATCTCTCCAGCCCCCTATCCTTTTTTCTTGCTGAATAGTGTTTCATTGTATGGATAAACCACAGATCTTGTATCTGTTTGTATGTTGAAGTATTGCTATACCATCAAATTTTGTGTGGACATGTCTTAACTATTTGAGAAACACACTTTCCATTCCCACTAGTAGTTTGTTAAGAGTTCTAGTTTTTCACATGCATAAGAACCTGTTACTGTCTTTTAGTGGATATGAAGTATTAGCTCATGGTTTTCTCTGCTGGTTAACAGTGTTGAGCATTTTGTGTCTACTGGCTGTTTGCATACTGTCTTTGGAGAAATGTTTGTTCAACTCCTGCTTGTGTGTGTGTGTGTGTGTGTGTGTGTGTTTTGAGTGTGCATACATGTGTGCAGGTGCACTTGCCCATACAGGCATGTGTAGAGGCCTGAGGTTGATTGACATCAGGCTGCCTTTCTTAGTTGCTACTTTATTTTTTGAGATAGGTCTCCCTGAGCTTGGAGCTCGACCTTGCCATTAGGGCCACACTAACTGGCCAGCAAGCCTAAGCCATCCTTCTGTCTGTGCCCCATTGCTAGGGTTGCAGGCCTGCAGTACTGGGATCTGAACTCACTTCTCTATGCTTGCATGGCAAAGCACTTTACTCAGTGAGTAGACTCTCCAGCCTTTGCTCATTGTTAGAACAGGTTGCTTTTCTTATAGTTGAGTCTCTCGTACCTTGTCAGAATTACTTAAAATATACCTAATACATTAATAGCAAGTTAGTGGAGAATTCTTCTTGCAAGTAAAGAATTTGGAGCTGGAAAGATGGATGCTCAGTGCTTAAGAACACTTGCTAAGTTCAGTTCCCAGGGACTGTGTCAGTTAACTGCCTGTAACTTGAGCTCCCCTTCTAGCCTCCAAGTGGGTGTACACACACACACCATACATACATTTGTACAAACACAAGTTAAAAAACAATTTTTTAAAGAAAGTAAAGAATTTGATGAGGTTAAAGTGTCACAGTAATTGCATTAGATGTAATAGAAAATGTACAGTTCTTACGCTCTGGCTGGATCTTTTATCCTAGGCAGAGTCAGAGGTAGATCTCCGAGTTTGAGGCCAGCTAGTACAGAGCTAGTTCTAGGATAGCCAAGGCTACACAAAGAAAACTTGTCTCAAAATACCAAAATAAATAAATAAAGTTTTAGGACCCAACAACAACAGATTACGTAGTGTGAATATTTGTAATGTTAGGGATTTCTTGACTGGTTTGGCATTATTTATCATGTATTTTTTGTATTTGTGGGAGGTCGATATTGACGTCATAGCTCCTTGGGTGTAAAGAATGGTGAGTTTGGTTTGGTTTGGTTTGGTGGAGACTGAGTCTCTCTCTCTATGTAGCCTGGATAACCCAGAACTCAGATGTAGATCAGGGTGCTGAGCTGTGGAGATCCCTGCTTTTGCCTCCTGAGGGCTGGCCCTACAAGTGTGCACCACCACACATACTTTATGCAGTAGGATTTTTTTCACCTTTTTTCAGTCTTTAGAGAATGTAAATGCTTGTGGCTAGTACCACTCTTTGTAAGATTAAATGTTGTCTCTTAGTGAGACCCATTCTAGCTCTGCTTTGCTATTCCTCAGAACACAACTGAAGAGGGGTGTGTGTGTGTGTGTGTGTGTGTGTGTGTGTGTGTGTGATGTATGGATGTATGTATGTGAATATTGGTACTTACATGATGTGGAGTGCCTGTGGAGGTTCTCTTCTTATACCTTTTTTTGAATAAGGCCCTTTCTTAATTTCTGCTGCTTGACACACTCTAGGCTATATGGCCCAAGAGTTTCTGGGAAATTTTGTCTGTTTCCAATATCACTGTAGGATTGCTGGCCATCACTGAATCTCTGGCTTACCCTGGCTGTCAGGGTTGTGGCAAGCACCTGTCTCTCCAGTCCCCTAAGTGTCTTTAAACTAGTTAAATTCAAAGTTGCTTCTATTAGAACTAAGTATCACTGGGTGATGGTGTCGCACACCTTTGATCTCAGCACTCAGAAGACAGAAGTAGGCAGATCTCTGTGAGTTCGAGGCTAGCCTGATTTACAAAGTGAGTTCCAGGACAGCCAGGGCTGTTACCCAGAGAAACCCTGTCTGGAAAAACAAAACAAAACAAAAAACTGTATGATTTCTGTAGTGAGAATTTCTGGCTTCTACTGACTATATGCAACCAGGGATGACCTTGGATTCCTGATTCTCTCATCTCTCAATCTCCCAAGGTTTGGAGGCTTGTACTGCCATCCATACCCAGTAGATTTTTTTTTCTTTTTTTTAAAGATAGGAATATGCTTGGTTTCCATGTTCCCCAGCTTGGCCTAGGTCAACTAGACTTAAGTGATTCTTTTGTCTCAGTTTCACCACAAGTTGGATCTACCAGTGAGTATCATTGTACCTGACTCATGCAGATTTTAATTTTAAATGCTGTATTTATTTCTAATAGGCACAATACTTAGATTCAAAGGAGGGTGGTCCCTTTGTTTTAGATGTACTATATTTTATAGCCTTAACCTCAAAAACAAAACAATAGCACCTTTTTAAAGATTTATTTGTTTGTTCATTTTTGGTTTCTTGAGACAGGATTTCTCTTTGTAGCCCTGGCTATCCTGGAACTTGCTCTGTAGACCAGGCTGGCTTACAGAGTTCTACCTGCCTCTGCTTCTCGAGTGCTGGGATTAAAGGTGTGTACCACCACCACCTGGTTTAAGATTTATTTTTATAAGCTTTTGATCATTTTTATTTATATGCCTATGTGTGTCTGTGTGTATGTATGCCAGGTGTGTGCAGGTACCTGAGGAGGCCAAAAGAGGGCATTGGAGCTCTTGAAGCTGGAGTTATAGGTAGTTGTGAGGCATTTGACCATGAGTACTGGAAACTGAACTCAAGTCCTCTGAAGAAGAGCAAGCATTCTTAACTACTGAGCTGTCTCTAGTCCCAAGATACATATTTTTTTTTAAAAAAATTTAATTTTATGTGTATGTGTGTTTAGCTAGCATATATGTTGGTATACCACATGCATAGTTAACAGATGGTTGTGAGCCACCACGTGAGTGCTGGGTATTGAACCTGGGTCTTCTGGGAGAGCAGTTAGTGCTCTTAACCACCAAGCTATCTCTCCAGCCCCTAAGACACATATTTTTAAAATCCAAGGTTATTAGGCCAAGGAGTATTATGGCAGATTGGGATCATGCACCAAGTGGGGATATGGGAAAGAAGTCAGGACGCAGTGTAAGAGTGTGACAAAGTAAAACACCACTTGAAAATTCAGACTGTTGGATTATTGGCTTATTTCATCTTGGTAGAGACATACGTAGTTTTTCTGTTAAACTCAGCACTGTGTATGGCTTCTCTGGTGGGCAGGCAGGGTCTCACTGTGTAGCAACCCAGGCTGGCCGGGAACTTGCCTTAATGTTCCAGCTTCAGCCTCCCAAGTATTGAGATTACAAGTGTGAGCCACTACACCTGGCTTTTTCTGTGTGATTTGTGAGTAATTTTATAGTTCTATTTGTAAACAACAACAACAACAAAACCCATTTTTTTAAATGCCATTGTGTTGATCACAATAAAGATAAAATTGGTCCGAAATTTAACAAAAGTAATGGGGTGAAAAATCTAGCTCCAGTAGTATTTATTAGTCTCCAGAGTCACCATCGGAGACTATTCCCTCCCTCCTCAGTTAAACTGTGTGTGCTCTGAGGTAAGTTCCCTCTTTCCTACCTGCATCAAGGACCTGCTACATTGAGGCCCATACTGTGACAGTTAAGCTGGATCCGGGCTCACTTGACCCAGCTGGTGGAACAGTGAGAGCCTTTCTATGGTTGACCCAGAAGTAACATGCTCACTCTCTGTGAGCACCCGGAGAAGGGTCTCCAAGTTGAAGGGACATGGATGGGTAGGCTGCACCAGAAAGGTTCTCAGGGACATAACAGGAAAACATGCAAAACTCATCGTGGACCAAGTGAACTGTATGCTCAGAAGTCTGCACTCTAGTTGTGGCGCATGGATTTCACTCCTTCATTGGTGATGGTGGACTCGAGGTCCCACTGTTGTTCAGCAGGTCATTACTAACATAGATGGCCTTTGGAATGTGATTACCTTTGTTCCCTCTCCCCATAGTGTTTTTAGAGAAGCTTTCTGAGCCCAGCCTTATCGCCAGCAGTGTAGAAGTAATTAGGTTTCTATGTGAGGAGGAGGCTGTCAGAACAGTGAGTTGGGGGTGCAGCCCAACATGTGGAGCCTCCACAGTTGTAATGGTTTTTTTTGGAGGGGGTTGCTTTTGTTTTTTCCTCTTTTTAGTTGGAAATGTATGGTTCTAAAATACTGAATTTTAAGGGAGAAAAATCTTGACCTGGTAATGTTTCTCTTTTCTTCACCAAAGAGATAGCGTTTCTGAGAAGGCTGGAATTTCTCTGCTGCTATCTGTTACTGTGCTGGGGAGTGATCACATTTCACATTTCTAGGTTGCTAGGAGACAGGCAACCTATCTTACAGCTACTAGCATGGCAGACCTTTTTACCTTCTGATTTTTTTTTTGAACGTCTATGTTTCTTAGAACTGCAGGCTTCCTTTCTGAAACCAGATTGTGTAGAGAAAACATGCTTGATTTGACCAGACTCCAGAATTATAAAGCAGGTTAGAAATGCCAAGCTCAGTTGAAATACAGAATGGTACCAGCTGCTACAGATAGGACTGCATTCTTGAATAACCATTTTCCTCTCTCTCGGTTCTCTCTCTCTCTCTCTCTCTCTCTCTCTCTGTGCTATCTTCTCATACAATGGTGATTAATCATGAGGAGGCTAAGAATATCCTTCTAAGGCTTCAGATAATGTTAAGATCATTGATTGAGGAGACCCCTGCCCCCAGAAGTTCTTTAAATAAGTCACTGTTTGATGTTCCTGGAACATTTGTTTTCCTATAGCTGTTTTGCCTGTATGCTTTCTTTTCCAAGGAAAAAATTGCCTTAGGTTATAATACGATTATTTTGGGAGTGCCTTAAGTTTAAGTTTAGATTGTTAGAACTTAAAAATGTGCCTGTAATCCCAGTATTTGAGACAAGGAGATTAGAGGTTCCAGGCCAGCCCGAGGTACACATGAAAATCCTGTCTCAAAAAAATCAAGGCCTGGAGATGAAAGTCAGTGGTAAAATGTTTGTACTAGGTTTCATACCCAGCACTGGGAGACAAAAAGTGTCTAGATGGTAGATGCTGCAAAGAATATGGCCCAAGAACCCATGTCAAATTGAATTCTTTGTAGTAATCTGGTTACCTAATTTATAGATAAATCTGTGTTTGTAGTAATCTAGTAGATGGTACAGCATTGGAGATCGATGCAAGCTCTGCTTCATGTCAGAAGCCCAGGCTCTGTCTGTCTCAACTCACCATGGACTTCTTTGTCAAGAAGTCCATCAGCAAATTCCCTTTATAGTTTAACGCCAGTGTAGACCAGCTCATTTAAAAAATACAATCTATTGAGACATCTTTGTTTCATGACAGTGACTTGGGTGAGCCATCCATGGCAGCAGCAATAGGCAGACAAACACACATTTAGTGTGAGATATTTAAAATAACTGGAGGAGCTGGAGTCAGCTCTGCTCTAGAACATTTGCCTGGGATTCTTAAAACCCAGGCTTTGATTCCCAGCTCTGAAGCACTATCAGATAACTGAAGATTTAGCCACCTAGAACAAGGCTGAGATAGGGAAGGACAGCGCCGAGAGAGGTTAGAAGTTTGTTTTCATAGCTATCTTAGTTACTTAATGTTCAATTTCTGTGCATACACTAAATAAAGTAGTACATTTTCAATCTTTGTCCTACCAGATTGATTTTCTAACTTTAAAGAAATTATACAAGCAATGAATGTTCAGTCCTGAAATTAGAGCCTCAATGTAAACAAGGAGAAATCCTTTATACTTTGATTACCTAGAGATAGTGCTGATTGTAGATACCTGTCATTCTAGCCCTTCTTTCTGTTATATAATTATCTTTTTACAAACAGAATTAAACAATGCATATTGTTTGACAAAAATCAGACTTTTTTCATGTAATAGTTCTATGAATATCCAAGTTGTCAACTTTTCTTTGTATTTTTGATTTTGTTTTTCTTTTCCTTTTCTTTTCCCCCGCGGAGCTGAGGACCAAACCCAGGGCCTTGCGCTCAAGCACTCTACCACTGAGCTAAATCCCCAATCCCGATTTTTTTTTCTTTTCTTTTTTTTTTTTTTTTTTTTTCTTTTCTTAATCTTATGTTTTGATAACTGGGCATGGTGGTGTATACCTGAAATCCTAACACTTGGGAAGTAGAGGTGGGAAGTGAGGCAGGCTTGGGGTAGGTACATTTGGCTTTTTCTGTTTTCTTTTTAGATAGGCCTCATATTTTATGTAGCCCAGGCTTGTCACAACTCTTGGTTTCCTGCTTCAGCTTCTCAAGTGCTGGGACCACAGGAAAAATATATATATAACCCATGTATACTCGGAATATGATTCTTATGTAACTTTTTCTTTTTGTCTCATTATTTTCATAAAATAACTTCCTGGGAATATAATACTTTTAAAAAGGGATTGCACACTTTAAGACTTTGGAAACAAGCACAATGCCACCAGATAGCCTTCCAGAAAGGCTACTCTGACTTTTAGGTTTGCATCTTTTGATTTTGTTTTATGCGTGCGTTAATATCTGATGTTTTTATTCAGTTGCAGAATGAAGAGGAGCCCGGGGAACCCCAGCAGACTGCAGGTGATGCTCCTCCACCATACAGCAGCATTTCTGCAGAGAGTGCAGGTGGGTACTGAGGCCAGGGCAACACTTACACGTAGACTTGTCCAGGGGATGCTGTCAGCTTTCCCTGAGTTGTCTTTGGCTTGAGTTTTCACTTGTAGCCCAAGGTGAATATTCAAGTTGTTACTTGGCTTTAAAAACAAGATTAACACCCCTCTTTTTTTTTTTTTTTTTTCCAGCTGGTAAAGAAGGGCTTTCATTAGTGGTGAGGAAATAGACACACACTGTAAGGCACATAGAGAGGGTGACCCTCTGCACAGCAGAAGGGAGACTCCAGAAGCCAAAGTCCCAAAACCCACTTAAAGGGCTCAGTTTCATTCCAGCTGACTCAGAAAGGAAGGGGAAACTGAGGAACAGGCTTGATGTAGTGTCATATGCCTGCATCCTCATCTCTGGAGAAATGCTTAGCAAATTGGAGGGCAGCCTGGATTGCATGAGACCTTGTCTCAAAAAACAAAGCAAACAAAGACACAGGGAAGAAAGGAATGAAGGGTTGAGGAACTTAGCGATTGCTTGTTTTCATATAGAAGAGCCTCTTCCTGTGCAGGAGAGAAGAAACAAATTCTAGAGGACTTTTGATAACTAGAGTTTCTAATATCATTTCTTTATAGTTCTTAAAAGTTCACCAGTTTTGTTTTTAAATTAGATTTATACATTTTATTTTATGTCAGAGTGTTTTGCTTGCATGGAGGCCTTAGGATTACTGGAACCGGAGCTACAGATGGTTGTGAACCACCATGTGGGTGCTGGGAATGGAACCCAGGTCCTCTGCAAGAGCAACAAGTGCTCTTAGCCACTGAGCCATTCATTTCTACAGCCTCAGTTCACCAGTTTGATAGAGCTGCTTCCACATTCTATAAAACAGGATTGTGGTAGAGTGGCGAATAGAGAGCCCTGTGCCACTGCTGAACCCCAGCCTCTATTTCATCATAGGAAAATTGAAGACCTTCATCCGTGTAAAGCCTTGACAGACTTAGCAGCCTTTTATTATGGCACTCTGGGAAGCCGTTGACAGTTGATGTGAGATTGATTCCTTTGGTATTCTGGGACTCTGAAGCCACCGTTTTAATTGTGTGGAACGCCAAGAGATGGGAGTGTAGTTCAGTGGTAGAGAACTTGCCTGGCATGTGTGAGGCCCTGGGTTTGTTCCCCAGTCCTGTAGGCAATACAGTTTTTTAAAGAGTAGAACACCAAAATTTGGAAGAGAAATCACAATTCACGGCTTTCCTACTGTGCAGTCCTCTTGCTCCCCAGTGCTGGGATTACAGGTGTGTGCTACCATATTCAACCCATGGTCATAAATTCTGGTCTTCTCTTAAATGTACCCAACTCATTAATAAGAGTTTGAATTCATTGTTTCATTCATGATCAGAAGTTCTTTATGATTTGCTACCCAGAATCATCCTTTTTTGACTAGTATTTGAATATCTACCCTCTATAGTTGTAAATTTTTTTGTTCTTTGGGGGGTTGGTTTTGTTTGTTTATTGAGGCAAGGGTGTCAGCCCATAGAAGCAACTCTGTGTAGCTGAGGCTGGCCTTGAACTCCTGACCCTCCTGCCTCCAAATTTTAACCATTTTAGATATTCTTTCTCAAATACTTCTGCCTTATTCATCTATATTTTATATTATTTCTAAAAATTCTTTTGACATAGAGATTATAACTGGAAATAATCTCTGATAGATAAATCCCATTAGATAGTAGAGTCTGTCTTTATCAATTGAGGTTTGTGGATTGAGTGTGTATGTGAGAGAGACAGACAGACAGATAGACAGATAGATTGACAGAGTTTGAGATAGAATCTCGTGTATATCTGTATCCACAATGTTAGTGGGCAGAGATAGGTGGATTCCTGGAGCTCTCTGGCCACCAGTCCAGCCAATTGGTGAGCTCCAAGTTCAGTGAGAGACCTTGTTTCAAAAACAATAGAGAGTAACAGAGGAAGGTATCCACTGTCAACCTCACATTCGCACACACAAACATGTCTACAAGCATACACCATACACCCAGACACCGTCTCCCACACAAGCCCATGCACAAAAAGGGGGAGAAAAGGTTGAAAGTAGCCAGGCAGTGGTGGCACACACCTTTAATCCCCACATTTGGGAGGCAGAGGCAAGTGGGTCTCTGAGTTCAAGGCTAGCTCTGTCTCCAGAGCAATTTCCAGGACAGCCAGGGCTACACAGAGAAACCCTGTCTCAAAAAACTGGAGGCGGGGGGAGGAAGGTTGAAAGTGATAGCGGAAAATAGGCAGTGTTGACTGACTTCTAGTCTCCTTCCTCATGTGCATGCATACTTACGTACATGTTCACCACAAACATACATGCATGTAACACACACACACACACACACACACACACACATACACACACACAAAGTTAGCATCTGTGCAATGCCTTCCAGCTTAGGAACATGGTCAAATACCCCCCACCCTATTTATTGAGATTTTGTTTGTTGTTGGTATATGCAGGTACACATATGGCTTATATTAACTGTATATCCAGAAACATTGCTGTTCATGCACTTGACTAGCCTTTCGATTATTTTGGGTTTTCTGTGTATGCAATATCATCTGTGATTGCCAATTACCATTAAATATTGCTTTCTGGTTCTTCTTTTTTTTTCATATTCTTATTGTATTGCACCAACTAAGATTTCTGGGAGATTTGGTTAGAGATGGTGATGGCAGACATTTTCATCTTTTTCTCTAATCTGTCTGTCTATCTTTCTTTTTTTCTTTTTTTTAAGATTTATTTATTGTGTATACAGTGTTCTGCCTGCATGCCAGAAGAGGGCATCAGATCTCATTACAGATGGTTGAGAGCCACCATGTGGTTGCTGGGAATTGAACTCAAGACCTCTGCAAGAACAACCAGTGTTCTTAACCTCTGAGCCATCTCTCCAGCCCCTAATATTTATTTCTTAATTGTTTGTTTTTACTTTTGTTTTTTTTTTTTTTTTTAGTTTATATATCCATGCTTTTGTATGTGTGCAATGTTTGTGTAGGTGCCAGCAGAAGCCAGAAGAGGGCATGGGATCCCTAGAGCTGGAGTTATAGGGGGTTGTGAACTTTACAAGGGGGTTCTGGGAACTACACTTGGAGTTCTGGAGTGGCAGCAAGCACTTAGAACTGCTGAGCTGTCTCTCCAGCCCTTTGTTCTCTAGTCTTGAGGAAGAAAACTTCCCATAATTTACCGATGACCATGTTTTCTTTGGGTGTTTGTTTGTTTGCATTACTGGAGACATGAAGCAGGTGCTTTGCCACTGCAGTGTTATAGCCCAAGTCACATTAGTGAGTATTTTCTAGACAGTTGTGACCAAATTAAGGACGTTTTCGTATTTTCCTTTTTTTTAAAATGGATATTGAATTTCCATACCTTTGTTTTGAGAAAGTATCTCCATAGACCAGGTTGTCCTCAAATACTTTGTATAGGGAAAGTGACCTTGAACTCCTAGTTTTCCTGCTTCCACCTGAAAAGTGTTAGTATTATAGGCTGGGCATGATGGCTCATGCCTGTAATACCAGCCCTAGGAAGGCTGAGACTGGAGACAGTTTGAGTACAGACTGAGTACATAATCTTTTAAGGATTATTTATGTATATGAGTGCTGTATTTGCATGTATGCCGGCATGACAGAAGAAGGCATTAGACAGAAAAGGGCATCAGATCCCATTATAGGTGGTTATGAGCTGCCATGTCGGTGCTGGGAATTGAACTCAGGACCTCTGGAAACGGCAGCCAGTGCTCTTAACCACTGAGCCATCTCTCCATTCCCCAAGACTGAGTTTTATATGGCTAGACCCTATTACAGAAGAAGAGGAGGAGGGCAAGGAGAAGAAAGAGGGAAATTATTATTCTTCTCTTTTTGTTTTCTGTTAATGAGGGGCATTGATGATTAACAATTTCAGTAATGGATTATAGTAAAAATGTTAAAGTTAGCTGGTATAGTAGTTCACACTTCTAATATCAGTACCCTGGAGGTCAAGGCAGGGCAGTGGTAGTTTCAGGCCAGCCGGGGCTACACAGCAACAAAAAAATTTTTTAATAGATTTATTTATTATGTATACAGTGTTCTGCCTGCATGTTTGCCTGCACACCGGAAGAGGGCATCACACTGGAAGAGGGCACCAGATCTCATTACAGATGGTTGTGAGCCACTATGTGGTTGCTGGGAATTGAACTCAGGACCTCTGGAAGAGCAGTTAGTGCTCTTAACCTCTGAGCCATCTCTCCAGCCTACAACAAAATATTTTATGGAGAAGTTAATTTATAACTAGAGAATAAAAGTAAGACAAATGTTAGATGAACTGTAGAATTTTCTTTTTTCAAAACTTAAAAAATGCTTAGAAGTTTTCTGTTATGCTACTTCTTTTGTAATAGAAGCCAGTGAGCATGAAATACAGTGTTCAAAAGAGGAAAGGAGTCAGGTGGCGGTGGTGCACGCCTTAAATCCCAGTGCTTGGGAGGCAGAGCCAGGCAGATCTCTCTGAGTTCGAGGCCAGCCTGGTCTACAAATGGAGATCCAGGACAGGCACCAAAAACTACACAGAGAAACCCTGTCTCAACAAAACAAAACAAAAAAAAAAAACAAACAAAAAAGGAAGAAAGATTTCTTAGAGAATTATTTTCATAACCAAATTAGTTACCTTAGCTCATCAGAAAACAGTATGAAGTAAAAACATGAGTCCAAGTACAGGAACACATGAGTATTAAGCCTTTTCTCTCCTCCCCCCCCATTAATGAGGCATTTAATGTTCCTTATATTCTCTTCTATTAAGCATTTTAACATTAACATTGTTAAATTGTGTTGACAAAATACACACATTAGGAGTACATCATCTATTGTTGGACTTGTATTCAGGAGGCAGTCACATGAGGATCATGAGTTCACCTGTATCCCTGAATAATTACTAATATTCAAGTCAGGATGAATAACAGACAACAAAAATCTCAAGAGAATATGTGAAAACATGAAAAACAAAACCAGGGACAACAACCCACCACCCTTTTACAGACACCCTTACTTGAAAAGTATGATCACATACTGCCTGATATTTAAAGAAACAATGGACCACTTAGATGATGCTGATCCAGTTCTATACATCACAGCAGAAAAATACCTATCACTAAGTAAAAGCACAATAGAAGATGAACAAAAGCCATAGAAGGAATGTAAAGACCACAAAATAAACTTCACTAAATAAATTGGTCACACATATAGCACACTTGAGTATCTACCTGAAATGTTTCAAAATAGAAACCACAATGCATTGATCTCCAACATCAGTGTTGAGTGAACATGGTAAGTAATTTACTTACTTCAAGGATATGATGAAAAATCAATGAAATGTGATTTTTTTCTCAAAGCTGAAGATAACTGATGTATAAAGTCTTTATCAAACTGTTAACATGAATAGGGTTTTTCTCTTATATGCGTTTGTCCCTATTCCATAAATTCAAAATGATATAAGTAGGTTTTAAAACATTTACAGCACTAGAGACAGTTGAGCAGTTAAGAAATCTTCATTCCCAGCACCACTGTCTGATTTTTGACAAATTCCTGTAATTCCTGCTACAAAATCTAAGTGTCTAACATTCTCAGCCACCAGAATGCACAGTCATACACTACCACAAACACACAGTGACATCAAATAATTACAAGTAAAACAACTCTTTAAACAAACAATTTTATATGAAGGTTTTTCTCTTGTAGGCGTTAATTCCTGTTACAGGTGTTGGAGCATCGACAGGCTTGCAGTTTTTCTTCATCATGAATTGATTTTATGTAACAGAAAGCTAGCATGTAGGCTTGAAGTCAGAGAAATCAAACCTTCTAAGTAGGTGGTATCATTTGAGAAAACCTGAGTCCAAGTACAGGAACACATGAGTATTAAGCCTTTTCCTTTTTCTTAAGGTTGATTTTTCACCTTTTTTTAATAAGAGGAAACCACAGTATAGATCTTAGTGCACATGTGAAGTCTTTTTTTAATCCTTTGACAGGAGATCTTGCTGCATTTCCTAGGCTGGACTCAAGCTTGTGACCCTATAGCATCATCTCCCAAGTATCTGAGACCACAGGCCCGTGCCACCATGCCTGGCTCATGTAAAGTGTTAGCCTAAGTGTTTTCCATGACTGTTTAAATTACCAGGTCTGGTGGTCACTTATTAGTCTGGGACAGGAAGATTCTAAGTTCAAGGGCAGCCTGGGCAAAATAAAAAGTAGAAAGGGTTGGAGGGTTGGAGATGCAGCTCGATGGTAGAGTGCTTGCACACAAGGTCCTGGATTTGATCCCCAGTACCACAGAATAAATGTCTATTAGATTCAGAGTGGTCCAAACAATTGGAAAGAAGGATATAAAGTGAGTTTTTAATTTATTTATTTTTATGTATGAATGTATGTATGTATGTATGTATGTATGTATGTATGTATGTATTTTGAGGCAGGGTCTCACAATGTAGCCTCGGCTGGATTGGAACTTGCTATGTAGAACAGGTTGACCTTGAACTCACAGAGATCCACCTGCATTTACCTCCTGAGTGCTAGGACTAAAGGTGTGGTGAATCAGGTTTTTAAATGTACACTTAAAAAATCATCCCGAGTGTCACATTCATTTATAAATAAATATCTTTTGCTTCAGATGGATTTTGTTACTTCCTTTTTTTCTGCAGCATATTTTGACTACAAAGACGAATCTGGGTTTCCAAAGCCCCCATCCTACAATGTGGCTACAACACTGCCCAGTTATGATGAGGCTGAGAGAACCAAGACTGAAGCCACCATCCCATTGGTTCCTGGAAGAGTAAGCAGTTTGTTTTGTTTGTTTGTTTGCTTTTGTTTTTGTTTTATCTATGTTGTTTTGGGGCTACTTAGTTGGAATTAAGTTACTTTCATTATCCAATATTGAGTTACTAGAATTGTCTTGGTTACAGCTGATTTTAAGCATGGAAAGACATTACATAGGGCATGAGGCATCTGAGGGAAAGGAATGTACATACACTACGCTCTTTAGTCCGTTAACTTTATTCCTCTATGTCAAAACTCTATCTATACAGCTTCAGCTCTGTCCTCACATTCAGCTCCTCTCTGTGCCCGGTTTTCCTGTCCTCATAGTTTTAGTAAGCTCCTATGCTTTTGGCCTGATCTTTGTCCTCTGTTCCTCCGTCCTCTGTCTATCCTTCCTGGCTCCTTACCCCTGGCCCTGATAAACGCTACTAGAGATCTACTTTACCCTCTACAGAATCTCTGTCTTCCTCTCCTCTCTCTGGCCAGGCGGGTCTGTGTCAGTCTCTGGAATTCCGCTCCAGTCCTTACTGCACCTGGTTATGCAGAAAGCCCTATTGTTCTCAGTCAGTTGCTCTGGAATGCCACTAGCCTTGAAGGCAAGGGATGGTATGAGCTTCTTTTGCACAAGAAACAAAGCTATGCATCTGCCACTTGCTAGTCTTCTAGGCCTTGTAAGGGTGTTAGCATCTGAGAAGCTTAACTGTTTGCCAGTATAGTCTGGGAGTATTTGGGCATGCAAGAATTTCATAGCAGAAGACAGCTGAAATATTAAAGCTGTATAACACCAAATATTCCGTGATAAATGGCTTCCCATTTGACGGACCTTTGGCCGGTCAAAGTATAGCTTTAATACACAGCTGAATCTCTGTAATAGATTCTTGCAGCCTGCAAGACTCCTGGGGTGGAAGGAGAGGACTTAGAAAATACACTGACTTTGCCTTGATTTACACACTTAATATTTTGGTATTAGCTCATAGCTATAAGGGATGCATGTGGAGAGAAGAAATACAAATGACATAATTGAATTAAACTCATAAGAGACCTAGCATCATCTAGGTAAACCTTGTGCCTCCAATATCCCAGATCATGCCATTTGTAAGTTCAGATCTCATCTAGCTTGCTGGAGATGGGTAGGATGCAATTTTAGCAGAGATTTAAGATTGATGCAGATTGGAATAGGAGTGTAGCTCAGTTGGTAGAGTGCTTGCCTACCAAAGCCCTGGGCTCAGTCTGCAGCACATTATACATCAAATAAGATGGCACATACTTGTAATCCCACCACTCAGGATGAGGAAGCAGGAGGATCAGAAGTTCAAGGTCATCCTCAACTGCACACTGAGTTCATAACCAGCCTGGGATACATGGGATGCTGGAAGGAAGGAATCAAAAATAAGCAAACATTCAGCAAAGTGGCAGCAGCAGGCAGAGCCTTCTAGTGTGCCAGCCCTTGTGCAGCCTTGGATCCCCTAGCTCTACTTAAAAGTAGGCAAGTAAGCTGGGAGTGATGGCACACGCCTTTAATCCCAACACTTGGGAGGCAGAAACAGGTAATCTTTGAGTTCGAGGCCAGTGTGGTCTACAAAGTGAATTTCAGGACAGCCGGGGCTACACGGGAAAAACCCTGTCTTGGAAAATAAAAAAAAAAAAAAAAGAAGAAAGTAGGCAAGTAAAGACCACATGAGACTCCTTTATTGGGTCTAACATTGCAGCACTGAGGAGGCAACAAAGAAAGTTAGTCTCCTAGCCAAGTTAGCAAGCAGACCCAATAGTCAGGGAAGGGGTGTTTGCACCAATTACAGCAGATCTTTCATGCAAGGGGAGGGTTCTGTTTATGCCGCTCATGTATCTTGAGGCCACCAGAAGAAGTGCTCCCTCTCTGGAGTAGCCCTTTTAATAGTACTTAACTTGGAGCTGGAGAGATGGTCCAGCAATTAAGAGCACTGGCTGCTCTTCAAGAGGTCCTGAGTTCAATTCCCAGCAACCACATGGTGGCTCACAACCATCTATAATGGGATCTGATGCCCTCTTCTGGCTTGCAAGCATACATGCAGACATACATGCAGATAGAACACTCATACCTCAAAAAATAAATTTTAAAAAGAAAGTAGTTCTTAATTCCTGCCCAGTGTTCCAGTGAGAGGTGGGTCTCCTTCATGTATTTCATGTACTCGGTCCCTGTACTATACTCTGCAGACCTGTTGGACTAGACCAGTGTAGAAATTAGCTCTGATTAATCACAAAACGCTTAAAATTCTTTAGACAGCTGTACATACTTAGGAAATTCTTAAAGGTAGATATCTAGAGGTACTTTTAAGGCATAAAATAGAGGTGTTTTGCAGTGGGTAAGGAGATTTGTTTGCATCAGTACATGGAGCTTAACATCCAGCTTAGTTGTATAAGGCTTCCAAATACTTGTATCTATACTACACAAGAGCTGTGGACATCAAGAACTGTGTCTTTTTACTAGATGATCCAGGTTGGCCTTGAACTCACAGAGATCTGCCTGTCTCTGCCTCCTGAGTGCTGAGATTAAAGGTGTGCACCACCACCTCCTGGTATATCCAGTTTCTTTCAAATCACTTAATACATAGTCTATATCACTTGTAAAGGTAGGCTACATACGTTGGCCAGGATCATGTTCCTTCTAGGCTGTGATAACTGTCTTTTCAGATTAGGATGGACAGATCAGTAGGGAGGCACTTGAGCTGCCAGTGTTACCTCTTCAGTGGGCTCTAGATTCCTGATATTATAGGCCCCTAACAGATGCTGGGTAGCTGGTACTCTAGAGTTTAAGTCACATGTGTAGATAACTTTTTTCCTTTTTGAGATAGGGTCTTAACCGTGTACTCTTTAGTGGGCTAGAACTTGCTGTGTAGACCAGGCTAGCTTGGAAGTTAGAGATCTACCTGCCTCTGCCTCCTGAGTGCTGGGGTTAAAGTTGTGCGCCACCATGCCCAGCTGAGGGATTTTCTTGAAAGGATTTGGTATGGGGCTAGAAATGTAGCTTATGGTAGAGTTCCTGCTTAGCATTTGTGAGATCCTAGGTTCAGTTCCCCCACAAATAATAACTAATAATAAGAATAGTAACTTGGACTATAAATAAAAAATAGTTTGGAAAGCTAGAGTTACTAAGATGCTGAACCTTTAAAGTTCTGAATTCAACCACAGTAATAAATGCACTCCTAGATACTTGTATTCACTCCTTGTATTTTTCTGATGTCATTCCTTTGTCTAGAAATAATTCGTGACTTTGTCTTACGCTTTTTCCTTCATTTAGGATGAAGATTTTGTGGGTCGGGATGATTTTGATGATACTGACCAGCTGAGGATAGGAAACGATGGGATTTTTATGTTAACTTTTTTCAGTAAGTATATACACAGCAGTCACTTCCTACAAACACAAGTGCTCTGAATTCATCAATGGAAAGTATGATTAAAGGAATCAAGATGCTTTTGTTTTGCTTGTTTTTTGTTTTTTGAGACAGGGTTTCTCTGTGTAGCTTTGCACCTTTCCTGGAACGTGCTTTGTAGACCAGGCTGGCCTCGAACTCACAGAGATTCGCCTGCCTCTGCCTCCCGAGTGCTGGGATTAAAGGCGTGCGCCACCACCGCCCAGCAAGATGCTTCATTTTTAACATACGCCAAGTCTCGTCTTCCAGGCCCACCGGGCCCATTGCTGTTACTGCTGCTTATGCCCAGGCAGGAGAGTAGGAATGCAAAAACTTTGTCTGATGGATTTTGTTCTGTAAATTTCCATTTTTCTGATAGATCAAAGTCAATCTGACTTTCTCCTTCTTAATATTGTTTTATATTCATCTTTTTATGCACCTCCCTTACCAGTGAGCACCTATTTTATTTACTCTATTAAAAACCCAAAACGCAGTGCAGAAGAAGTGATGGCTGTGAGCTGTCAGAAGACACAGAGCAGGAGGACGAGTGACTGAATCACATTTATCTAGAGGCTCCAGTTTACCTTCCAAAGTGTAGTTTCCTTACTGACCTATGTGGGCACTGACGGCAGCACACAAGATGTAGCCTGAGATTCACAAAGTCTTTCCTTGCTTTGGAGGGAGATGGAAGAAGGAGCACTTGTGGGGAGGCAGAGATGCTTTGTCAAGGACGGCTGTCTTATATCCTTGGGAAAGCCATGTTAGCAGAGGCTGCTGCAGAGAACACTCCTGTTCCTTGGCTAACGTATCTTCTCCTTCCACTCTTACAGTGGCATTCCTCTTCAACTGGATTGGGTTTTTCTTGTCTTTTTGCCTGACCACCTCGGCTGCGGGAAGGTATGGGGCCATCTCAGGATTTGGTCTCTCTCTAATTAAGTGGATCCTTATTGTCAGGGTAAGTTGCATAGCAGAGAACATAGATCGTAGAGAGAGGCAGTAAGTAATTAGAAGGACTTTGAGTATTTGATTTTCCATTTTCATTTTTTGTTATCTCGATATTTAAAGTGATAATCTGGTTTGTCTTTGTTCTGATTCCATGATAAAGTGAGCTAAAATCAGTTGCATACAATTCCTGTCTCCTTGTTCCATGTTCAGATCTAGGAGATGATCTGTATTACAGGTGGTTTTGATGTGTATGAAGTGCTGATGGGTGTGGACACCTGGAGTTTCTATGATACAGAGGGTATCAGCTCTTTGCTGACTCAGAAAAGGCAGGCATTCTTTTTGTTAATTCTTGTGAAATTTTAATTTCATGACATTGTCTACCCTTCCCTAACTTTTCCTTCTAGGACTGATTATGCAGAATTGTCTGCTGCTCCATTAGGGAATTTCTTTTGATAAAATTATAGCAATGTGTGTTTTCTGTGATATGTGAGTTCCCAGTTGATGTTGCATAAAATAGTTTAAATTATAGAACATATAGACGCTTTTAAAAAATAACTCTAATTTGTTCAAAGCCACACAACTGTATAGAAATGATTTCAAAGATGGAGCCTAGGTCCACAAGATGCTTGGCCTAGGGTTCTAGAAATTCTTCAATAAGCCCAGGATGTGCTTATGCTCAGTCTCTTGGAACTCAGGGCTCTGGCCATCTCCAATGTTCTCTGAATACTCCTGATGATCCTGATGGAGCTGCTGTGCATGTCAGGATGTGCTACAAAGTATACTTGAAAAACCTGGATGTTGAACCAGATTCACCAGTGGGTTCAGTACATTTTTAAAGTATACTTTGCTGTCGTGCATGGGGACACACCTTTAATCCCAGCAGAGATATCTATGGGTTCAAGGCCAGCCTGGTTATATAATGAGTTCCAAGCCTGCCAGGACCATACAGGGAGATCCTGTCTACAAACAGCAAACAAACAAAACAATGAGTTTTCAGATGAGTTTGTTGCTATTGTCAGCCTGGCAGAGGAAACCAGGATATTTTAAACTGGTTTACTGTGGCTGGGGAGATGGTTCCGTGGGTATGAGCACTTGTTCTCAAGCATGAGGACCCCGGTTTTGAGTCCCCACTCACACAAAAGGTGGGCATAGCTACATGTGTCTATAACCCCCAAGCATTGGCGAATGGAGTTAGGCAGATCCCAGAGCTCACTGCCCAGTCAAAAAGGCAAGCTTCTGATTCAATGAGACTTTGTCTTGAGGAAATGAGGTGAAGAGTGATAGAGGAAGACACCTAAAGACACACACACACTCTGGATTCTATGTGTGTCCATGCACACTGGTACATGTTTGCACCATGCATGCACACCACACATAAACAACACATATAACTAATGGATGTTAATTGGCCCTTGCAGATTTGTCAAAGCAATTCTAAAGAACTCATTGGCTATTTTAGGAATCTAAAATCCTTTGAAAATTAAGTAATTGTGGGTTTTTTCCCCTGAATAGTTCATTTATATTCATCTAAAAACATGAACTTTAGGAAGAACAAAGAAACAGTCAAAACCAATGGACTTTAAGACCCAAGTCCAAGAGAAGTTGTCATTTCTTTTATTAATTTTAATTGTTGTTTTATTAAGAAATAACATCTTAGGAGCTGGGGATATGGCTCAGTGGAAAGTGCTTACCACAAAAGCATGATGTTCTGATTTTGGATTCCTAAAACCTAAGTGAAAGCCAGATACAGTAGTATATGCTTTGCATTACCAGCACTCCTGTGGGGAGATGAGAGGCAAAGACAGAAGAGTCCCTGGAAGGGAGCAGGCCAGCTAGTGTCTCTATGTAGCATGGGGAGACCCTGTTTTTAACAAGGTAGAAAGCTAGGACCAGCACCTGAGGTTCTTCTCTGCACACGCATGCACGCATGTGCGTGCACACACACATACACACACACACATACACACACAGAGAATAGAAAGTATGCATGCACAGGAGCCTCCTGTGTCTCTGCTGCTCAGCTTCTGAATTTTTCAGAAACAGTTGATAAGGTTTGTTTTTGTTTGTTTCAAGACAATGTGATGGGTAATGTCCTTCTGTATGCTACAAATATGTGTTACTCTGATTGGTTAATAAATAAAGCTGTTTGGCTAGTGGTGAGGCAAAATAAGGTTAGGCGGGACATTCTAACTAGAGAGAGGGGAAGGAAAAAGACAGCAGAGGAGACGCTGCTAGCCACGGCCAGGAGAAGCAAGATGTAAAGGTACTGGTAACCCACAAGCCATGGGGCAAGGTAGATTTATAGAAATGGGTTAATTTAAGATATAAGAGCTAGCTAGCAAGAAGCTTGCCATGGCCATAGTTTGAAAATAATAAGCCTCTCTCTGTATGTTTACTTGGGTCTGAGTGGCTGTAGGACCGGGAGGGTCACAGAAAAAAAATCCAGCTACAACAATGTCTCATTATTTAGCTTTGGCTGGACTGGGACTTGCTGTGTAGACCAGACTGGCTTTGACCTCACAGAGATCTACCTGCTTCTACCTTCTGAGTACTGGGATCAA
>CABHPQ010155624.1:0-24049 GCA_902168405.1 Peromyscus aztecus | reverse complement strand
CGAGTTGCCTTTGTCATGGCATTTTCTCACAGCCACAGGGAAAGACGCTAAGGTAGCAGGTATCTGACACATTGGGGCATGAATTTCTTTGGTTGCAGGTCTGGAATCTGGGAAGTCCAAGAGCACCTGCTTAGCACCCAGTGAGGGCCTTCTTACAGCATGGCGAATCTCTTCTTCCTAAGCCAGTAATGTCATCTTCAGGGCCCTACTCTTACGACCTCGCCTGACCCTAATGACTTCTGAAAACCCTCACAACCAAATATCGTTAACATGTCCATTTGGAGGTTAAATTTATAGCATAAGAACTTGAAGGGCACATCCAAATTACAACACTAGAAATCATCTTGATGAGACCTCCAATTGATGTGAAAGAAATCTGAGGATGACCAATATCTGATAGATCCTAGAACCCAGATCAGGACTTGTGGCTCCTGGCACATTTTGGGTGGTTTACCATGCTGGTGGGTGTCCATGCTCCCAGAATTATATTTAAACCAAAACGAATGCTTCTCTTGATGACTTTCTTTCTCTCCCTCCCTCTCTTCCTTCAGACTTCAAGTCATGTATAGTTTCTCTATAGCGTGGACATAGAGGGGCAGGGCAGCCACTTTCCCAGATAGTATAGGACTCACTTGCTGTGGAAATTAGAGTAAAAATGAGAACGCCCTGAACACAGCACACAGACTCACTAAGCTTTTACCTCTAAGTAAGTTACCCAAATGTAGTCCTGAACTTTCTGTATCGGTTCTAGTTTCATTTATATAATTTCCCACTTTCTTTACTCTTCTCTGACAGCCATTTGATGACTTTTCTAATAAATGTCTATTGGTCATTTGATTGACTGTCAATTGACCATTCAATTAGTACGTAGCTGGTGCACTGTTATCTTGTCTTTCCCTTTGTATTCTGTCTAAGGGGATAGTGCTGCCCACACTAACAGTACAGCTTCCCCCCACTCACGTCAATCCTCTCTGGAAAGACCTTCACAGACACACCCAGAGATGCACTCCAATCTCCCATGTGATTCTAAATGCAGTCAAGTTGGTAGTAAACATCACCATCACCTCCATGATTGGTTTACTCCCTTTTCTTTGAGAGATGCCTATCACCCATGTTAGGAAAGCTAAGGACTCCATCTGGGCTGTTCAGTGACTGAGTTTATACCTGTCTTTGATTCTTTCTTATTTCAAAGCTGGTAATTTCAGCCACTGTCTTTCCATCTGTATTCTCAAGATATCCCCGTTAACACAATACTGTTCACTCAGATCAGAATGTGTTTCCCTCACTCACAGTATCTCATCAGTGTGTCTCAGAGACAGTCCTGTCTGTTATGGTAGACTCAGATATTGCCAAGGTTTCTTATTTTTCAGAATCTCTGAACTCTGTGTATTCCTCTGCCCGCTAAATGAGTAGCGTTGGAGGTGTTCTGGAATTATCAAAGGCCACCTGTCCAGACTTGCTATTCTTGTATTCTCCTAAGTCCATTCGAGAAAGCAATACTTGTTCTCAGAAGGGGAGTCAGAGAAAAAAAAATATATCTTTCCTTTAAAAAAGTATTTTAGTTAGACTCTAGGGTTAGCTACAGTGGCAGAGATCCAAAAGTGACAACCGACTAGGAATGACTGGGACTAGAGACACAGCTGGCTGTAGGCACACCAGGAATCCCAGCATATTGGGAGGCTGAGGTTGGAGGACTGTGATGAGTTCGAGGCCAGCTTGGGTTACCTGCTGAGACCCTGTCTCTAAGAAAGAATGAGTGAAAGAGGGGGGGAGTGGGGGAGTGGATGGAGGAGAGAGAGAGACAGAGAGAGGAGGAGAAGAAGGAGAAGAGGAAGAGGTAGAGAGGAAGGAAGGAAAAGAGAAGAGAAGGGAAGCACTGTTTCTATTATTGGGTAGGTGGTAGGGTGGCCTACAGAGACGCATTCTGCTCTGTGCGCCCTCTCTGTAGGAAACTGTCCTAGCCACAGACTCTAGGAAGGCTCGCCACTGTTTTGCCCTCTATGCCAGTGGGAAGAAGAGGGGGAGCCTTTTTGTGTGTAATGGAGCAAGCCTCAAGAAGCTTGTAGCCTGTGTCTACTAGCTATTCATCAGTACTTAGTTGCTGTGCGGTGAGGAAGGTCAAAACACCAGCGTTGGTTCTGGGAACCCATTTATGTAGCTAACGCTGAGAAGGGAGAGTGGCTGCTGAGGGTAGCTAGTCAGCCAGTGAGAGACTGCTCCTCTGCATTTGACCATTGAAATGGAATCTTGCCTATGCCACCTGCGATTTGAGTGTCCCTTGGGCACATTCTATCATCTATGAAACAGAGACGGTAAATGGGATGAATGTTTCTAGAAAGTGGGAGACTGAATGCTCCCTCAGGATGTGTTGGGAAGCTAGTGGAAGGCTTGGAAGCAGACTTGCTCATGGAAATTTGGCCTTCTGTGTGAATGTGCGGATGTGCGTGCTGGGCAGCAGCTGCTTACATGTAGAGCCTCTCCCTGAGCTCACAGGGCTAACAGAGATTAAAAGTAAAAGCTACAGGCATCGGAAGATGCAGTCCATCCAAAACCTTGTCACTAGGTTGAAAGTGAATGTTTTCTTCTACCATACTTGGATGGAGTCAGAACCCCCCGGAAATACAAGGTACGGTCAGGTTTTGTGCCAGCGTCAAGGGGATGTTTGCACAGATGACTGAAAATAAGTGGGGGACATACAGTAACTTCTGAACCATGAAAACAGAAGCTAAGGGCCATTTTGCTTTACAAAGAGACTCCCGGGCTGCATGTCTCCCCTCCTGTGCGGCTGGCCAGCTGGTCCCTGTATCTTTTGGGAAGGAGGCCTGGGTCTTCACGGTTCCTTTGGCTCTCCTTTAGAGACGATTCTGGAGACTCCTGCTCTCATCAGCTGTGTTAATTGCTTTCGCATTTTTTTTGATCAAAATACTCGACAGAAACAACTGAGGGCAGGAAAGTTTGCTTTGGCTCATGGTGCAGACGAATTGCAGGTCCTTAGGGCATAGCTCGGGAGGGTAGGACTGTGTGTTGGGAGGTGGGGGGCAGACTCCTCATAAGGTGGCTGACAGGAAGCAGAGCAGGGGGAGCTGAGGGGATGGGAGTGGTACAGGATTTAAAGTGAATTACTTTTATCAGCCTAGCTCTGGCTTGGGAAGCTGCACACTCTTAAAAATGTAGTGCTGCTAGCCAGGGCAGAGTGCTGGGAACATGAGCCCCGGAGGTGATTTTCACATTCAGACCTCCTCCGTAGGGGCTTTATGATGGATGCTTCTGGGTAGATGCCCACAAGGGCATTATCAAATTGAGCCGGTGCACTGTGTACTGTTGCCTAGAAATCCACTCCCTCCTGTCTTGCCCATGGGTACACAATGTCTAGGTCTCTCTCCCCAACCCTTCCCAGAAAGGTGTATATAAGTGTGTGTGCGCGCGCGCGCATGTGTGTGTGTGTGTGTGTGTGTGTGTGTGTGTGTGTGTGTGTGTGTGCGTGCATGCTTCCTCTGGAGTTCAAATGCAGCTAACTGCAGTGGGTTTTCTGGACAGAATACTTGCTATATGAGATCTTCGTCTTAGTCTTGGATAGATATTTGCATATGAAATCGAGGCTGGTTGAGACAAGTGTACTTATTCTACTGAAGGTTTAAAGCGATGTCTGACTTTTAACTGACGAACTTGTAAGTGGTAAATTCCTTTGTATGCTGTTTCAAAGTCAAAACGCGCGCGGTGGAACAAGGCTTTCTAGTCCCTCTGCTTTCTATTTGCTGAGCTTGGAAAAAATGACGTGACTTCTCTCATTGCTGCTCCGTGTCTGAATGCTACTCCCAGAATGTATCTTCTTTGAAGCAGACATACTTCTCCTCACTAACATACTCCTATAATAGAATGGTACTTTGCTCACAACATTCAATAAATTGCAGTTGACTAAATCAATCAAGTGGAAACAGTAATTCTGTCTAATGGGGCAACCACAGAGATTAAATAGAACGACACTGCCAAAGCCTTGGGCTGAAGCCTCTGGATGTTCGCTTCACGGGGCTCATCATTTCATGATTCTCTGTTGTTTACAGTGTTAGGTGACTAAAAAAATTGGCTTAAATATAGTCTTATATCCAATATTTTATGATTTGGGTGCTCAAAGCCAGGGCCTTCTGTGTGGTATACAAGGGCTCCACCATGGAGCTCCAGTTCCAGGGCCTTTATAGCCAGTTATCCCAGAAGTCATGGCTATGTATCATCATCAGGAAGCACACCATTATCTTCTCTTACTGTGTTCCTGTGACCTGTGCACAAGGCAGGTCTCATCACTCACTAAGGCCCACCAAAATCACATTTATCAAGTTCATCGGTGACTACTCCGCTGTTAGGTTGAAGCTCTTCCCAGGCATCCCTTGTCTCCTGAACCTTGTGTATGCCACTGACACAGTTGGAGGTCTGTCCTGAGATTCTTGCCTTGCTCAGTGTCCAAGATGCTCACACTTAGTTGAGCTTTCTGCTTCCTCCCTGGAGTCTCCTTTTGAGCCTCCTTCATGTTCCCATGTGCTTTTCAGCCAGTTGGGTTGACGGCTACAGGTCCTTATTCTTGAAGCCGCATCTAATTTTCTCTCTTCATTAGTTAGTGTCCTGATAGGAAATAACTGAGAAATTTAAGGAGAATTTGACAATGAGAATTTTACAAGCATCATTTAGAGCATTAGCTGTAGGTAATGAATACAGACCTCCAGCACTTTCGGTGGGGCTGTGTCCCACTAAGCCCATTGTCGAAAATAATGTAGGTGGAACATGCATTGAGTATGTTTGCCATGCAGACATGACCAACCAACAGCACAGTACTCAGAGTGGAGGCTTCTTCCCCCTCCTGCTCACGGGGAGATTTCTGCCACTGCCCAGTGTGCCAACGGGATGTCCACCAAGCCATTCCTGTACCAGGAGAGATCAAAAGCCAAGATTCAAATTGTTTTGTACTAAGTGTGTATCACTTTCACACCAGCATAAAGTCAAGAAAGTCTATCACATTGTTGAGTCATCTTTAGGTTAGGGACCGTCTGTGTTCTGGTGTTGGAAACAGCAGCTGGTTCCTGGAACCCAGAAAGGGAAGCAGAATGTGTGAGCTACCGGCTGCCAACTGGAGACAGACTCAACCCATTGCTCAGCAGGGCGGATCTGTGGAGAGCCACAGTTGGGTAGCCTGGCCGATTACTTGTTGATCTCTTGATGATGTGCCCCCCCCCCAAAAAAAAAATCAGAAATCTCATTAATGAGGTCCAACGGGCCAGTCTCCTGAGGGGATTTGCCTCTTTGTTTCTAGCCCTTGCAGGCTTGCTTTCTTTCTTATCAGGCTGGCCTGAGAGTGCCTTGCCCGGTTCTCATTTCGGAGAGGATTGCCATGGGGAACAGTACCTACCGTGGGATTTTAATAGATATTTAAAAAATGAAGTGAAGGATTCCCTGTCTGCTTGCAGTCTGCTAAGGGATCTGAATCATAGGTGGATGTTGCCACTCACGTCCTACTGCCTCCTTTGAGGGCTGTTCTCATATCATTAAGGAATTACCTACTGTTGTTGGCTACTAGTATCTTGTAGCCAAAATCACAGTTCCTCATCCATTTTCAATGAGGTGGGGAGCTGTTTCTTCATTTATCTTTTGTGAACTATAAAGTATGGCAGTGCAGAGGAAGAAATAAATAACAGTTTTAAAAATCAGCATCACACTGACCCAGCTTTAATGCCACTGTATATCACCTGAGCTCGCAGGAATGAGACGCCTCACACTGCATACAATGCATTAAACAGGAAATAGACGCTGCATTCTAAGTCATCTCTGGCTTTGTGGTGAGTGAGCGCCCAGGTCCTCAGGGTCTTTCCCTTTTATTGTGTGTGAGGGTTTCAGTTGCGAGCTGATTTCAGTAGCCGTGGGTCTCAGCACAGGCGTGGGACGACAGTGACAGCAGCCAAGATTCAGAGTGGCTCCTGGTTTCTGGAAGTTAATAAAAATTCAGTTCGAATCCATTCTCGAAGGAGAGGTCAGCAAACTGCTGTCTCCTGGAAGCTGAAGGGAACACCAGGACACAGCGGCTCAAAGAGAGGCTTCGGAACCATTTTCCCTCCTGCCACAGCCATCCCTCCCCCCAGCCCTGCCATGGCTCCTGTCTGCTCATCACTGTTGGTGAAGTAAAATCCACCGAAGCCAGGAGCATGGAAGAAGATGCAATGCACGGGCTTGTAAGGTACCTTGAGTCGGCGGTCTGTTAGTTTGCCTGCCTGCGTTTTCATTTAGCACTAATGATGACCTCTGAGGCATATGACTGCAGGTGGTGGAGGGGCCCAGAAAGAACACAACCGTTTCAGTGACTCAGAACCAGTCAGTGTCCGTGTGGGGAGGAAGAGAGATTGAGTGAATTCATTTTGGCATTTAACAAGCTCCTCAGAACTGTCAGGAAATTGAAAGGGAATCAGGTCACCAGCATATTGACACGCAGTAAAATGCGCCTAAATGCTTTCCAATCACCTATGCATGAGTGGAGACGGGAAAAGATTGTCATTGGGAAAAATACCTGCTGTAATCTCTCTCTGTTGAGCTGCTTCCCTCATTGTCCGGGGGCACACTGTCATTTTGTCTCTATCACACGGAAAGACCCGGCTGGTGCAATCGATTCCAGGGAGCACCCATCAATTCAGTTAAACGAGCAGCGGGAAGGGAAAGGCCGGCAATCAATAACTGTGGCTCCCCTGAATGGATGGGTCTATTGGTTGACTTATGTGTTCAGTTGCTGCCAAGCCCGGGAAGTGTTGTGGGGACCTAAGGCCACAGACAGGCCCTGGGGAAAGCTTACTGTGTCAAAGGACAGTGCTTCCAAGGACAGCATTGCTACTTGGGCTTAGTCTGTGGCACAGCGATTGTCATTGTGGCCTGCAGTGGCCTCTGGAGAGCCCGGGGTGACTGCTGTTACCAACTGCCCTGAGCTGAGCAGCAAGCAGGAAAGCCACTTTATACATTATGGTTACTTACTTCTCGGCAAGGCAGCAAGATGGAAACCATCCTTCTTCCCTCGTCCCATTACTTGAAGGATGAAGAGAAACTGCTCAGTCGACTAATGGGAGGCAGGGCCCGGAGCCCTGTGATCACCCTCTGACCACACAGTGGTGCTTAGTCTTAGTCGTCAACTTGTCTGCATCTGGACACAGCGGCAAGGGGGTTTCTGGATCAGGTGATTTGACATGGGAAGACTCACTCTGGTGGCAGCAAGATAAAAGCACAGTTAGAGGGCAAGTCGCGCATTTTTGCCTGCTCACCTTCCCATCATGCTGTTCAGCTCATCTCTTCTTCTGCTGCCACTACACCCCTTCACCGACACTGGGCTTCTGATGTGAACTGAAGACCGGTGGCTTTCTGGAAACTCCCTGGCCTTAATGCCAGGTGGGGACTGCTAGGACACCCGTCTTGTGGATGGAGCACCGCTGTGTTCTCAGCTTCTCTGGTCTAATAGACGTCGCTGGACAACCCAGACTGTACCGTGTGAACCAAACTAATAAAGCCCTTTAATACACATCCATCGTTGGTTCTGTTCACCTAGAGAACCTGAATACAGTTGCCAAGGCCCAAACCCTCTTGAGGATGTCCTGACTCCATCTACCTGCAGTCACTCAAAGGGATGGTCTGAATACTGTCACATCTACTTACTGTGGAACCTTGAGCAAACCATCCAACTGCTTCACTTTCAGTTTTCCCATCTGCAGGGTGGCCCTAATGTCTCCTCATCAGGAGAGTGTGTACAAAGTCCTCTGTGTCAGGCCTGAGGCCATGTAAATGTGGAAAAGCCAATTTTTTTAAAATTTAGATTTTTATTTATTTTTATATGTATAAGGTGTCTTGCCTGCATGTGTGCCTGTGTGCTACCTGGGTGCAGTGTCTATGGAGGTCAGAAGAGGGAGCCCCTGGAACTAAAGCTGCCATGTGGTTGCTGGGAATCAAACTCAGGTCCTCCAAAAAGCAGCTAGTGCTCTTCATCACAAAAAAGTGCTACCATCAGGGCTGCTTAGCAGAAGTGCAGACATGGAAATGGGGGTGTCAAACTGTCCTCATCCACCTGGGGTCCTGGCGACAATGGCATTGACTTCTGCCCCACAGTCGAGTGGATCAGCTTAAATGAGCATTGATTGGCCCAGGCAGCAGCTCCACTGTGAAAAATAGGGAGTTGCTCCATTTCCAGATGAGCACCAGATGATTCCCACAGTCAGTTCTCTCCCCATCATGGTATAATAACCACTGTCTATTGTTCTGAGTCCTTTGTATACACAGGTATTTCCCCTCTACTCTTCGCAATGATCTTATAGTGCAGGAATCTTTCGTTTTATTTTACCATTGAATCTGCAAACTAAAGTGATTGTACAAGCAAGCTATGAGCAAAAGCATAACCTTGGTCTTTTGGACCCTTGGGTTGAGGACATAGGCTCTGGAACCACTTCCTGGGTTCGAGATCCAGCTTCCCATTTCCTCGCTGCGCAAACTCAGGTGAGTTTCTGGACTCTGTGCCATTATTTCCTCCTCTTCAGAAATGGAGAGAATGGCAACTGTCGCGCAGAGGCATCGGGGCTCATCTGTGTAGAGTACTGGCCGCACAGTTCCTATGGTTCTGTAGGAAGAAGTTCTATGTTAGCTTACCAGCAATTATTTCCCTGAGTGTCACACATGGGCTTCCAGGTGTCATCTTTTGTCTGGCCCAGCCATTACCTTTGTCTTACCCTGTAGATGAGGGACACCGAATTCCCGAGTGCCTGGAAGGCTCGAGGGTCTGACTTGCTTCTGTGGAGAAGCTCTATTCTGGGCTCCAGGCCAGGAGGAAGGGTTGAGAGCCATTAACACGTCAGGTCACACCACCATTGTCCTCAAGTGAGCAGAGTATGTTGATTTGAACACATAAATGATAAACTCAGAGTCCCCGATAATGCACCGGTGTCACATTAAGAAAAAGAAATTGTAAAGCACTTTCCTTGGTGCCGTTTGGCGGAGTGAACCCAGATTTGAATTCTCTATTTCTTTCTCCCTGGGTCTTCTGTCCTCCCGGTCTGTCTGCGGTAAGAGTCTGAATCTGTGCCTGCCTGCATGCTCTCTTTCGAAGCTGTTCCTATGTCTGTATCTGTGTGTATCCCTGACAAAGGGCTCTGCTCTCTCTTTTATTCAACAACACAGAAGGCAACGTAGGGGAAATCATGATGGATAGCTTGCAGAAATCTTTAACAGAGTTTACAAGGGATTAAGTCATTGACTTCAACTGACCCAGATAACAAATAAACGCTGTCAAGCAATGTGTGAATTCTGCTTCCAACATTGATGGTGGCTCTTTGTTTTATAAAGCCACTGGCAGCCTGTTGGCTGTTTCCAGCATTTGGTACCATAACACACACACACACACAAATACACACACACACACACACACACACACACACACACACATACACACACATACACAAAATTTGAGGATCAGGGGCATGGAAGAGTCTACATAATTTAAGATTACAGCTAAGCATTAGCTTAGGTTGTAAAGTTGATTATATGGGAAATCCAAGGCAAGTGAGGCTGGTTGTCACACTGTTCTTTAAAAGCAGGAAAATACACAGGTAGAGTACACAGCAGGCTTACAGTCTAAAGTGACCTCAAGAGGTATCATTAACTCTGCCTGTGAGGTCTAGCAAAAGTTCCAGTCTCTTAAAATGTAAGAGCTCATCACAAATTGCTAGAAAAAAAAAGAAAAAAAAGAAAAAAAAGAAAAAAAAACCTTTCTGGTTTTGGTGGCAGTTTCCACATTTTGTCAGGCATGTAGGAATCTGGAACCTTACAGAATGAGCCTGCTTCCCACCTGGGCTCTGGCTGCTAGGGGAAGATGGCCCTTATGTAAACAGTCACTCTTCTGAGGTCACTTGTGCTGGGCCTGAGCAAAATCACTTCTCAGACATCTGGTCTTGGAAGTCGGAAATGTTATCAGTGTAGCTGGTGCCTGAGTGGGAGAGATGGAGTCAGATTGTGGACAGACCCTTTCTCCACGGCCACTGGGAATGTTCTGAAGGAAAAGGGGAGCGGCGTGGACTCACTGCCCTTCTCGTGGCTGTGACTAACGCAGCTTAGGAAGGAAGGTTTATTTTGACCCACAGGCTAAGATTGCAGTCCATTATGGGGGCAGGGGTGGGGAGGGGGCACATGGGAAGAAGCTGATTATCAGTGTTGATGCAGCTCAGCTCCTGCTGTAATACCTCTCCAAGGCTCTGGGAATATCAAGGAAGGCAGAAAGAATGTAAGAGCTGAGGATGGAGAGATACACGGCAAAAGATGTCTTCGGGGCATGACATAGTCCTTGCTCTAATGAACTCACCACAGATGAGGTTATCTGCATGAGACCTGCGCAAGCTCGGACCTCCTCAACATTTCATTTTGGATGAGGGAGGGGTTCATGAGGCCCCGCCCCTCCCAGAGGGATCATGGGCAATTAGCTATTATTGGTGAAGAGGTGTCACTTTGTTCCGTGGTATATAAGTTGCCTGTGCCCCACTGAGTAGCTTCTCATCAGACCAGACACAAAAGAAGACATGAAGGTTGGAAGTGGGTCACTGAGAAGCAGGGTGCCAGCAAGAGAGGAAGGAGAATGAGGGAGGGGGAAGGGGGACATAAAAATGACTAAAGTTCATTATGTGAATGGATGAAACAGTCAAGCAATAAAAATGTAGGGGGAAACAGGCTCAGAGTTTTAGTTTCGAGAAATGAAAGCCATTCTAAGGATTGGCAGCACAGAGAGAATGCACTTCCTACTACCAAACACTCAGTGAAGGTTCAGAGAGCAACTTTCTATTCTGTGGACTTTTACTATAAACAAAAGGAGGCCAAAGAAAGACTTTCCTCTTTCCTATGATCTTACCTGGCCTGTGAGGGTTTTTAATTTGCTGTTTCAGGTTGCATTCCTTCAAGGCACAGGAAATCCATGGAACAAGGTCTCATGGGTGCTGGGAACTGTGCCCTGCCTCTTGGAGTGCAGGGAGTGCATGTCTGGCCCTCTCTGGAGACAGCCCATGCAAGGTGGAAGCAGAAGAACATTCAGGAGAGGAAGCATGTGGGTGGGGGGGGGAAAGGGGGGGCTCTGCAAAGAGAGAGGTTCCCAGTAGAACATAGCTCCCCAGGGACTGTGTAAACCACAGAAGCCAGCCCTAGTTGAGCTGCGCAAACCTAACAAACCTCAGCTTTTGTAACAGAAGTGTCTCCAGGCTTCTGATGGAATGTATAAGGCAGCCCTGAGAGTGTCTAGGATCCAGAGTTAAGCAAAGGTGGAGCTCCAGTAGTGCCGAGGTTGGAGGCATGGGGTGTGTGTGTCGTGTGGGTTAGTGGAAGGTTATGAAGTTCCTAATATCAAAGTCCTAAGAAAGGAGATAGTCTTGGGGGCTGGAGATATGACTCAGGGGTTAAGATCACCAGATGCCCTTCCAGAGGACCTGAGTTCAGTTCCCAGCACCCACATGGCAGCTCATAACTGTCTGTAACTCCAGTTCTGGGGCCTCTGATACCCTCATGTGGACATGCATGCAGGCAAAGCACCAATGCACACAAAATAAAATAAATAATTTTTAAAAACAATAAAAGAGCTAGACTTATAAGTCCAGTGAAGTGTGAATCTATTTAGTCTTAATCAATCTCTCCAGGCAAGCTTTACTTGTCAGAACACAAACAAAATATCATACAACTTTAGTCCAGAGCCTCTAGGTTTGACTGGAGATAGAAGTGAATCAAAATGCAGTAATTTGAAGATTTAGGGTAAATTATTATGGGATGGATATCATAGGCTAGATAAAAAACTATTCCATTAGATTTGCTAGAGCTGAAGGCAAAGCTGGTAGCCCATGTTCACGATCCCAGCACTCGGGAGGCTGAGGCAAGAGTGTTCTCATGAGTTCATGGCCAAGCTTGGACAATCTTGTCTCAAACAAACAGACAGATAAACAAACAATATAGTAGAGCTAAAATCACACCTTTTCCTTTCTCTTGTTTGCTCATTAAGTTGTGGCTTTGTAGACTAGGCTAGCCTGGAATTTGCAACCCAAGTTCCTTAGCCTTTCCCTCGAATGCTGGGATTACAGGCATGTGCTACCACACTGAGCTTGAGAGTCCCATTTTCTAACAAAAACATGATGATGTTTGTGGTTGCATACTTATGAAGTCAAGCTTGTCCAGTGTTCCCATTCAAGACACATGACCTGGTGGTACATGAGATGCCTATGCAGATGTTTAACACAGCATGGATCCAGGGAGCACCTTCAGGGTATTGCTACACAATTAGTGGCCTCATGAGGGACCTCTGTGTTGTTGGCTGTGAGTGGCTGGGGCAGGAAGGCTGTTTTCCTTACCCTAAATGAAGAGGGTGACAATATAGTTATTAAAGTGAGTGATTTTCAAGCTGAGATGTGACCATAAGCCCCTTGAAAAATTTGCTAGAATAAAGACTCACTTAATAAGGTTGGGCAGGACCTGGGATTTTATTTTTCATAAACTTCTAAGTGATGATGATGGTGCTGTGGTCCTTGGACCACTTTGTAGATCAAGGGTCTAGACGAGTCTGGATAGTAAAGCAACACTTCCCACTTCAACACCTAGTCCCCCAAAGGGAGTTGACCCCATATTTCATGGAGCCGTACAAACCACATTCCTGTTCTCAACTTCCCAGACTCCGCTGAAATGTTCCTGTTCAGGAAGCCATCCTGGACTCCCCTGGGAGAGAGGAGAGAGCACTTTCTTCTCAGTGCTCATCCAGGGTCCATGCATGTCTTTAGAGCTGAGCTATTGCTTTAAGAACTGTGTGCACTTTCTACAGGAAGTGCTGAGGGTCTCTATTATGCTAAGTACATCTGCATCCTCACTGCTGGCCCAGCACTGGCTGTAAAGGTGCTTGGATTAGAACAAATGATTATGACCTTGGTGGCTTAAACCAACATGAAATTATTAGTTTACAGTTCCATGGGTTGAATGACCATGGAATGTGTCTCACTGGGTTAAAATTCAAGGAGTCAGCAAACTCCACTCCTCCTGAGGGTTCTGGGGGAGGATCCAGTGCTCCGTGCTTTGCATCTCACCAGTCTGCATTGCTTGCTCAGCAGTGGGGTCCGAAGTCTTAGTACCCTGACTCTGATTCTTGTTGCCCTCCCCATTCTTGAGGAGGATGGTTCAGGCACTCTCCCTATCTTAAACTGATCAGAATCTTACTTCTCCTTGGCCATGTGATATAAGATATTCACGGCTTCTGGGAATTAGGAAGTGGTCATTCTGAGGGTTACTAATCTGTCTGTCCACAATATAGACTAGTATCTAGAATTTATGCCTGTTTTTTGTTGTTGTTTTGTTTTTACACAGCTCATAGGACAGAGGAAGTGAAAGAATTGAGGATTCTAGAGCTCTGGACTTCCTGTGGCCGACTTTGTAGTATCTCAAGTATTTTTCATCCAGCCTGAATTATGTATGACTCCTGATATCTCGGAAGATCTTGGCAGACCTGTACAAGACCTGCACAAGAATGATCAGTCAAAATACCAGTGTAAAATGAGATGGAACTCACTAGTTTCCACACTTAGCTGAGAAGCTATTGGCAACTGTGGTTGCTGGGGGGAGGGGAAGTCCTTTTTCTTCAAGGTGTGGCTGTTGCTAAGTTGCCCATGCTCAAGAAGGCAGCAGTAATGGGACTCTGTGGATTTCTTTTTTTAAAGAGAAGGACACAAAAGTGTGAGGGGCATGTGTTGGAGGGGATGGGGAGGTGGGAGGGAAGGTAGGGGTGGTTATGATCAAGATGTCTATATGAAATTGTCAAAGAATTAAAAAAATAAGTAGATAAATAAGAAACCCCAGGCCAGCCTGGATTGTAGTCATATACCAGACTCTAGGCAGAGTCTACACAAAATAAAAGAGCTCAGCTCGCCTCAGCAAGCATTAGTTGTGTTCCGGTAATGGTCTTCAGTCTGAGCCAAGAACTGAGGAAGGAAGGGCATAGTCAAACTGCATTAGTTATATTTGATGTGACCAAGTGCCTGGCAGAAGCAGCTGAAAGGGAGGGGCCTATTCTGCTCACGTTTTCAGAGGCTTTGGTCCATGCGCACTTGGCCCTGGGCACGGGGTGGGGGTGGGGGGGACGGGACACGACGACAGAATGTTGTGGAAGCTGAGTGTGTGGTGGGGGATGTTTGCACTTCTTAGCAGACAAGGACCAGGAAAGAGGACTGATGGCTTTTAGCAGACTTCTTCCTTTTCCTCTTTTAGTCCTCCCAAATCTTCAGCCGTAGCGTGATGCCACCCACATTCACAGTGGCTCTTTCCCACTGAGTTAATCCTTCTTTGGATATGTCCTCACAGACACACTTAGAGGTGTAGCCCACAAATCTGGGTGGTTCTAAAGTCCGTCAAGTGGACAATAGAAGTTAACAACCATGAAGGCTGTTGTGGTTTAAGGGTGGAATGTTCACCTCAGACTCGTGAATCTGAGCACACGAATCGCTGACTGGCGGTGCTGTTTTAGGAGTCTGTAGAACCGTTGGCATTTGGGACTCACCCTGAGGAACTGGGTCACTGTAGCATAGGTCTTGAGTTTCATAGCCTGGCTCTGCTTCCAGCCCCCTCTCTGCTTCCTGACTGTACCCTCAGACTGTGAGTTCCAGATCCCTATGTTCAGTTGCCTCTTGTTGGGTATCTACAGCAGTGAGAAGATACTTGTGCGTGTTTTCCTGGTGGCACAAGACTGATGGGCTATGGGTAGGCTCACCTCTCTGGAGGGAGGGAGATTCTTTTATTCTGTGTTCTTAAAAGGTGTTTCGATTTCTGCTGCTGAAAATGTATGTAATTTACATGGAATTAATGGCAAACCGCACCACAAGCATGTACACTGGAGACTTATGACAAGGATGGAGACGTCTTCAAGGCACTTCCTCAGAGGCTGCAGACCTGACGTTTCTTCCTAAAAGACGCTGAACCTGTTTCCAGCATGTGATGCAAACAGAGGCCAGGATCTCTCCCTCCCACCCAACTTTCCCAGCTGGGGATGCCCGTGGCTGGAAACGTGAGGAATAACTGTCAAGTACAACAGCCAGGCACCCCAAGACTGTCAAGAGCGTCTCCAATCCTGAAGAAGTATGGGATGAGGCCGGAGTGGGGGGTGGGGGTTTCTGCCAGCAGACTTTCACAGGGAATAAAAACGTGGCCAGTCAAGTGTTCTGGCTTCAGAGTCATCCTCAAAGCACGCTGGTGACTCTTCTTGTGGAATTCCTTTATAACATTCACATTTCAAAATGTAGTGAGCTGCCTGGCTTGGTGGTGGTGCAGGTCTGTGGTCACAGCTTCTGAGGGATCCGAGGCTGGCTGGTGGGACACACGTTCAGTGTCAACCTGAATCAGACAGTGAGTTCAAGGCCAGCTGGGCAACTTAATAAGGCCCTGTCTTCAAATAAGGCAAAAGGGCTGTGGGTGTAGCTTCGTGGGCGTGCTTGCCAAGCATGTGCAAGACCCCTAGGATCAATATCCGCTGCTGCTCTCCCATTCAGAAATGGTGTTTACTTGTCAAGGGCTCCACTTGTGTGGAGTTCTAAAGTGATATTAAAATGTATGCCTTGCTACTGTTTTCTATTAAGCGTTGTGTTTCTTGGGCTAAATGTAGCCTCCCCGAGGCAGAACCAGTATCTTCTTGTCCTTTCTATGCCTGCTACCATCTTCTGTTCTACCTTAAGATGCCATGGATGAAGAAACGGAAGCAGGGTTCCTGAGCCGGTATCTGTGATGAAGCTCTTTTATGAAGTAGCAATAAAAATAATTTTAAGGTTGGGGATCACCACACCATGAGAAACTTTATGAAAGGGTCGCGGCGGCGTTAGGAAGCTTGAGAACCACTGTTAGCGTCCATCTCTCAGATTCACGCAGTTTCGTTTCCTGTGCAGACGCCTCCGATCGCCCTTCGTTTTGCAAATGAAAGGAGAAAAACGAAGCAGATTTCCAAGGGTTTTTTTTTTTGTTTTGTTTTTTAATTTTTATTTTAAATGTAGCCTATGGTCACTTGCTGTAAAAGATTTCTTGTCCGCTCTGAATGAAATTTCTGAGGCGGCTTCCAAGCTAAGCAGGTCAAGGTGCTACAGAGCTCAAGGGCCCCACCTGCTGGGGAAACAGTAGGCTGCCACCGCGGTTCCAGACTGAAATTAACTGCGGGGTGGCCAAGGGCTGGCCAAGAACTGCCGCCCTTCCAGTAGGCAGAGGCCTCCTTCAACATCTCGAGACTATTTCCGTGACTGTAGGCGGCAGACGTGGGCAGGCAGAAGGATGCTTCTGCCTCTGTCCATCAGGGCAAAGAAAGGGATACCTGATGTAGCTTGAGGATTGGTCACCTGCGGGAGAATTGCTACGGCTGGAGTCCGGGGTGGGGGTGGGGGTGGGGGTCTCTTTCATCAGTCAGGCCTGATGAGTCTGAGACCCAGAGGGACATTTGTGTCTTCCACTGGCTACGGGGCTTGGCTCTTCCATCTCCTGCAGCTGGTCCCTGTCCAGTGGGAGTGGACTCCTGCACTGCCCATAAGCTAGCCACATTTCTTTCTTTACCTAATCCGTAGATGCCACCGACTCCCTGGAAGCTCGGCGCCAGACTGCTTAGCTCCCAACACCTCACCCTGGTATCACAGCCTTGGAGGGCTTCTGGCCACCACCACTGGTCTCTCAGCAGGGCCCTGCAGGCTTCCGTCAAGGGCTTGCACAGCTTACCATTACGTCATGGCGTTCTCCTTGCCGCTGCTCGGGCAGTGGCTTCGAGAGCAGGGCTGTGTCTACAGGTATCCCTGCCATATGCTTATAGTGGTATTCTATTTGTACTGAAATGTGATTTTATTTGTATGTTCATAAATAAAGTTGCCTAGGGGTCAGAGCTATTAGCAAGCCATAGCGAGAGCCTGGCGTGGTGGCGCACGCCTTTAATCCCAGCACTTGGTAAGCAGAACTAGGTAGATCTCTGTGTGTTCAAGTATACAGCCAGCATTGGAGACACAAGCCTTTAATCTCAATACCAACCATAGAAGACCTGGAGTGACCACAGACAGGCAGTGACGAGACGGTCATGTGGTTGGGTTTACAACCAATGAGAAGGCAGAACAGGAAGTCTTTATAAGACTAACGCACAGGAAGTAGCTCCTTTTTCGGAGAGGTCTCTTGGTGGAAGAGGCTAGCCGGCAGCTGGCGGTAAGACTCTTAGCTCTGACCTCTTGGGCTTTTATCTTTACCTTGGCTCTGTGTTTCTTATTTAATAAGACGGTTCGTTACATCTACATATGCTGGGGTGCGCGGGTGCGCTGTTGTGGAGAATGGAAGCCCCAGGACCTGGTGGCCCCACCTTCCGTTGCAAGCTGTCACAGAGGGAAGTAGACGGCTGGCCCTCTGCTAGAAGCTGTCACAGGGAAATACCACATGAGTATGGTGTGCTGTGCCAAGGCGGAACATTCTGGGGGCTGCTTGGTTTCCTTTACCCTGAGTTCATCTGCTTTCCCAGATCTCTTTAATAGGGGAAGAGAGCTGAGATGGAGGAGGGCCCATATCACCAGAGCCCCAAACAGAATGGCAAATGGTAGACAGGGGCTTTGGAGAGTCTTGGCTCCTCAGCCTGCTGTAGCGTTAGAATCCCGAGGGCAGGTTTAGTCCAGGCCTGAGTGCAGGCTCGGGAGTGACAGGTATTCCAGGTAGTTTGGAAGGCTGAAGACCAGGATCAAACTCATCTGTTGCTGCTGACGAAACCGAGATTTACATAATGGATTTGCTTATTTTTTACACGTGCCCTTAGTGGTCAGGATAACAAAGAGCTGTGAGGGCACACAGCTACAGTATGTACCCATCTCCAGAACCGGAATCATTTGAAGAACCTGTCCCTTATTCCTGGAGTGACCCAGAGTTGTGTTAAAATGAGAAGTTCTGAAACAGACATGCCTTCAGTTAAGAACACTATTTGTGGTGGTCTAATTGTGTCCCAGCAAATTCATGTCCAAGTCTTATTAGAGGCAGTTGAACAGACACTCACGGGTAGTGATTAAGTCAACTGGGTTAGTGCTTTTATAAAGACCCCACCTTCCCTGTGAAGGACCCTCAGGAGTCACCACCTCTTGTAGTTTGAACACTTAATGCCCATTGGTAGGGCTGCACCGGGCAGTTCTGAAACCTTTAGGAGGTGGAGCCTCGCTGGAGGAAGCCCATCCCTGGCGTGGCTTCGAGAGTTCATATCTTTGCCCTACGTCCTGTTCTCTCTGCTTCCTGACCCTGCCGCCATGCCCTTCCCACCATGATGGACTCTCATCCCTCTGGAACCAAACTTGGCAGTGTTGTCCATGTGGTAGTGGTTTTGGAGGTAAGGACACAAGATTGAGAGTGTCTTGGGTTCCTCCTCCGTGATTTCAGGAAGACGCTGAAGCTAGGCAATGTATGGCAGGGTTGGAGTCCTTGTGAGGAGGCCCTAGACGACCGCTGGATGCTGCTGAGGGAGTAAAGCCTGGGTTGTGGTGGAGATCCCAAGATGTTGGAGATGCCAGCCAGAGCCATGCGGTATAGGCAAGGAGAGCTGCATACAGAAAATGGAGCCAGGCCAAGAGAGAGAGAGATGTTGTAGGCAGCCTGGAGGGCTGGAGCCATCTTGGCCTCTTGATGCTGAAGGCCCAAACACGGGACACGGAACTACAGGATTTGGTGTTTGTCCTACTGCATTTCGGTCTTGCTTTGATCCAGTATTTCCCCACCATGCCCCCATTCCTTCCTTTTAGAGTAAGAATGCCTATTGTGTGCTGTTGTGCTAAGTACATATATAATTGTTTCATTTTTATTTTATAGGGAGTCACAGTTAAGAGACTGCCTTGAGTCTCAAAAGAGACTTTGAACTTTTAAACAGTGCTGAGATTGTTAAAGACTACAGGGACTTTTGACCCTGGGCTAAACGCATTTTGCATTATGAGATGGCCATGAGCCTATGGGGGCCAGGGAGTGCAATGTTGTGACTTGAATGAGAAACGTTCCCTACAGCTTGTGTATTTGGACACTCGGTCCCCAGTTGATGGTGCTGTTTGGGGAGGTTATGGGCCTTTTGGAATGTGAAGCATTGCTGGAGGAAATACGTCACCGCAGGTAGACTTTGAAGGTATATGGCACACCCTACTTCCTATTCACAGATTTCCGTGTGTGGATAAAATGATCGCTCTGCTTCCTGCTCCTACTGTGGAATCTTAGCCATTACTATGCAAGCTAAAATAAACTCTTTCTTCAGCTGCCTTGGGTCACCGTGTTTTATCACAGCCACAGAAAAGTAAGTAACCGACCATCTATGGAGCAGAGAGTGAACTTTGGTGACTTCATCCTGTCCTTCCAGAAGCATTTATATTGTTTCTAAATTACCCGGGGGGTTGGGGGTGGGGGTGGGGGTGGGGAGAAAGATGGCCCAGTGGGTAAAGGCACTTGCTGATCAAGCCTGATGACCCACCAGATCTTCAGCACCGTGCAAAAGTGAAATGAGAGAACCAATTGCACAACACTGTCTGATCTCCACACCCGTGCATGGCATGAACACTCCCATAAGTGCGCACACCCAGGCATGTACACACTCCATAGTAATGGATAGGATAAAGTTTATAAATTAGCCAGTCTAAGTTATTTTGCTTTAGCAATCTGAACTAAAACAGCATGTTTGACAGCGTCTGGAAGGGGATGGCTAAATCCTTCACTGCCCTGTCTAAGCTGCACTGAGTTTGTTTCTTCAATAACAGGTTATTGAGTTTTGTGGTTCTGGATCTGAGAGTACGAGAATAAATAAAACAGTTGGTGTTCTTCAGCACATGGCCTCTTCAACTGTGGGTGACACCCCCTGTGTGGGTCACATAGATGAATGTGGACGTCTAGAAAGATGGGGGATCCAATAGAAGGCTTCTGAGTGTGCCAGGACCAAAATTTAATTTAAAATGAAATGTGTAGTGGGCAGCCCTCACCCATGCTGTGCTGAGTGTCATTAACACACAGCATGGTTCTGAACACACAATACTCACACTTCACACTGCCAACACTGCACACTACCAACGCCAGGGAGTGAGTGAGCCTGAAATACTTTGGCCCACTTGCTAGAGTAGTATATAATATGGATTGCACTGCTTTCATGTGCATGCAATGTTTACTGCTTCTATGGAAACATAATGACTTAATTATGGAAAACAAAGACTATTGTCATTTCTCATCACGTAAGCATCAAATTAGTAATCTTTGGATTGTATTGAGTTAGAATGTTTGGTTTTAAAAATTACTGTTTGAGTTGCTAACTTGAGTTTCAGAAAAACGATAGTTAAATGAATTTTGTCTTGGGATTAGGAAAGAATTTTCAACCATTTCTGGAATGTTCCTAAATATATTTCTTCTACTTTGTCCAATTATTTAGGCAAAGCAACATTCTTAGCACTGATAATTATAAAATCAAAATATCACTCAACTCAGCTCTGAAAAATGTTGAAGATGCTCGTCATCCTGCAGTATCAAATATTCGTCTAGATTTTAATTCCTTTTTTAAAAAAATTTATTGCCAGGTACTGGTGGCACATGCCTTTAATCCCAGCACTTGAGAGGCAGAGGCAGGGAGATCTCTAAGTTTGAGGCCAGGCTGGTCTACAAAGTGAGTTCCAGAACAGCCAGAACTGTTACACAGAATAACTCTGTCTCTCCAAAAACAACACACACAAAAAGAAGAATTTTATTTATTTTATATGTATGTGTATTGCCTGGGTATATATATGTATGTGCATCCCATGGGTATAGGAGTCAGGCAAGGTCAGAAGAAGGAGTTGGATTCCTTGAAATTAGAATTACAGGTGGTTGTAAGCCACCATGTGGATGCTAAGAATCAAACAGGTCTCCTGTAAGAGCAAAAAATGCTTTTAACTTCTGACTCATCTCCCTGGCAACCAAAAGTTAATTCTTTGTATACAAGTAAACAAACACATCTCATTAGCATGCATATTTGCTTTTGTCTTTAATAAATAATAAAATTGTATGTATGTTGAATAAATGTTTTAAATAGATGTCTTTATGACTTATAAGTAAATATTTGACTAATAGACCTGTATCAGACACACACATGCCTAGGGTCATAAAGTTCTCAAGTGAAAAGGGAAAGTCATAGGGCTGAGTTTAAGGAGCCCTGCTCTAGATGACCCCCAGCTTATGCTTTGGATCCAAATCGACCTAGGCTCTCTTGGCCTCCTACTTTGGGGTGGGTGGGGTGGATCCCTGTCTTCACACCAGGCAGATGAGACTATTGTGTTCATGGTGGTCACAGTTAACTGAGATAATGTGAGAAATGCCCAGCACATTCTAGAAGCTCAGATATGGAAACCTGGTTTGGTAAGGGTAGGGGCTGACCTGGAAATGGGGGTCTGGAGACTCACGGGGGAGGGGCTGGGGAGTGAGGCAAGGGAGAGGGAAGTGTGCTGGTGGGTGCATCTCCTCTGGATCTCCAGCTCACATTTGGTGGCCCTTGCCTTAGGCTGTCACTCCATTCAGGGGAGTGGTGGCTCCCTGCAAATGCTAACCTCTGATTTATTTTGTCACGTGCTTGTCTTCCGGGTTCTTCTATCACTTGTGTGACCCGTCTCCTGTGTAAGATCTTTGTCATCAACACACTGACTTGTGGGGAGGAGGGTTGTTGGTGGTGTTTGACGGAGTGAGAAGAAGTATTTGAGACGGGAAATGAAGGAAGATGCCGCTGTGAGTCTTGCCCAGCTGGAGAGAGGGGCACATTCTAGGAAGAAGGAACCAATGGGCCAAGGATAGAGGGACTCTCACGCAAGGCTTTAGAGATTTGTAGATGCTGAGCAGCAAGAGAGTGCTGGACTCTCAGATTCCTCTCAGCAACGTCCAGTCTTCCCAGGGCTTCCTGTGTCTCTGCTGTCCTCCATGGCTGCGGCTGCACCAGAGGCCATCTTTGAACTGGTTCCCAAAGCAAGGAAACCAGGGGCAGACTGGCTCCTTCACTGCTGATGCCCTTCCACCCCCACCTCCATGCTGGTCCAGAGGGTTGCTGCAAAAGGGTCAGCAGGGGCCTGACGTTGAAAGGCTGACGGGAGCCATAAGCCTAAGTGACCCTTGACACACATGCCGCCATATTTGGGCTTCTCCCTTCTTTTTCTAGATCTAGGCCTTGCTTAAGTTTCCATAGCACCAGAACCTCGTCTCATAAATGCCAGAACCTCTTCTCAGAAATCAGGTGACTGTGCTGCAGTTAGGCAGTTAGGCAAGAATAGATAATCCCCATAGCAACATTCCCTGCTGGCTGAACAACCCATGATTAAAGTCCCCTCCCTGCTTGCAACCCCCTTTGCCCCCACCTATATATGCCTTAAGAGGAAAATAAAATTTTGGAGCTTGATCAGACATCCTGCCTTGCTCTCATTCTTTGTGTCTCTTGTCCCTCTCATTCGCCAGCCCTCCCTTCAGGTCCCTGTTGAAGACCCCACTGGCAGGGGCACCCGGCAGAGTCAGAGGAGGAGGACAGTGTGTCTGTCTCAGCGACCGTGGGGACTCTGCTCTCATCTTTCATCTGCAGAGTGACTGCCCCTCACCTGTGAGTCCCATCTTTTCATGGCTTCTATCTCTTTCTTGTTTTCTCCCTCCCCTGGAGGATGTGAACCAAGGTAGGTCTGCTCAAACTGTGGTAACCTCTCAGGAGCATTAAAGGCGCTTATGTATTGGATGTGGGGCTCAAAAACTGTGCCCCAAATCAGGTACCTCCCCCTGTCCTCAATAAGCCAATCAATAAAAACCAAATTAAAAATGGAAAGCAGGAAAAGGAGATTTACTTAATTATACACTTCCCTTTATAAGTTGCCTTGGTCATGGTGTTTTATCACGGCAATACAAACGTAACTTGTACTTGTCTCTAGAATATATCTTCATTTCTGACAGCCTGGTTACAATTAGGCTCTGTCTGAGAGAAGTGACCTGGTTCATGGAAACAAGATTTTTAATGAGCTCATGGTGGGTACCAGGCACTGGGGCTCTCTGCTGGAGTTTCAGTGGTGTCAATTGAATTGGAGTATGCAGGACAGATCACAGTTTAATTTCTGAGGCTTTGCATTTGCACGGAAGATCTGGGCAGAGATGGGGAGCTTAGTGGGGCTCAGGAAGGACCTCCCAGAACTCCTGAGGTCACATCATGGGCCTTGGGTCTTGGCTGCACGAACCGCCCACAAGCTGTATAAAGATCCCTCCCAGGCTCATCTCCCTGAACACCCTTACGGCTCATCCAGTTCACTAGGTAGCAGAACTCTAATCATAATCATGATGTCACTGGCTGCAGGCCTCACAACCATGCTGAGTCTAAGATCTGCGAGGAAGCTGATTTGAGGGAAGGCTGCTGATTTGTTCAAGGTCACACTGCTAGCTACTGAGGAGAATGTGGGATGGTTTCCAAATTCCACAGAACTCAGTTGGCACCCTACCTTCACCTGAACTAACCCTGAGATCCTGGACAGTTCCTACCATTTCCGCTCTTTTCTCTCTCATGAGTAAAATGCTGAGCATGAACAAGAAGAGTGCAAAGAACTGAGTGAATGCCTGGCAATATAAAAGCGTTTTTATACAGGTTATAGGTTACTTACAATCCACATAGAAAAGTCAGTCAACAAACAGGTGACCCCCCCCCCCCCTGCAACAATCCAGTTGGAATCATCAGCCCCATTCCAGATGTGAGACTGCAAAGTCACACAACCTTTCTGTGGGTCAGCTTCCTTTGCATAGCTCCTTGCAGCTGCCTGGTGCAAAGGAGTTAATAAGCGACCTCCGCCGGCGTTAGTAACTGCGATGTCCCTGCCTTCCGGACACGGCAGTGACTTCTTTGCAGGCAGACCCTTTCTATTTCCTCCTCCCTGCAGCTTCAAAACTTGATCAGACATCTGGCTGGCCACTACTGAAGTTTTCATTTATCAAAATAATCAGGCCTGACACAGGGCTTTGTCAATCAAACATCGCTAAAAACCACTTCCTCCACCCCCTACCCCACCCC